>OX442429.1:4689666-4692166 GCA_949361645.1 Spongilla lacustris | reverse complement strand
TGGATTGGGGATGGCTGGCCCTTCGATAGAAATGAACACTGCATTATCTGGGTGAGCGTCAGTAAGGCTAGTATGTTCATCAGTCATTACTCGGAAAGAACACTCGACAGCACCAGTGGAGGTGGGCAATAGTAGTGCTCATATTGCCACTGCTGTGCAAAGCGCAGTAAAGAGCTTTGCATAGACTTTAGTTGGTAGCCTCCAGTTAAGTGGCTCCTTCTAAATAAACAGCGCCATTCTTCCTGAATACTTGAGATGCTGCACAATGTGCACTAAGCTACATGTTAAAATAACTATCGCGGTTGAATTAGGAGGATTCATTCTAAGCCCAATGAACTCTTCTACTTACAATACTGGACTGGCTACAATTGTTAGGTTTCATTTCTAACGGTACCATTGAATGTAACTATTTATTAAAGAGCTCATTAGAAAAATAAAGGGACAACCTATGCAAATGTTGGGGGTGGGGTAGATAGGCCCCCCATGTACGTTAACACATTACAGGCCACTGGGTAATACATCTCACAGTGAACTAGATATACATTAGGTCCTGGAAATGTCATGTGTAGCAACCTTTATTCAAGCTGTGTTTTGAAAATTAGTCTGGCAGTGTTAAAGGTGGGGAGAGAGGACACACCTACACTAAGAGAGGTATGGTTGTATCCATGGGGTAATGAATTCTGTAATTCCAAATAAGCATGTATAAAGTCAGTGAGCAGAAAACGATGCTTGTTATTCATTTTACTATGTGAGTACTTGCATACAATGTAAAGAAATCGTTGGGTGGATCAGTACAATGGTTCTAGAGTGAGCTTACTAGTCTATCTCTTGGTCACATAACAAGGTGCTAACCGTAACCCTCCAATGTATTCAGTAACACTCCTGGCACCCCAAGGTGCTACCATAACCCTCTGATGTGTTCAGTAACACTCCTGGCACCTCAAGGTGCTACCATAACCCTCCTATGTGTTCAATAACACTATAGGAGTGCCACCAAGGGTGTTCAGAGCAACAGTAGCACCACATCATAAGTACATGTAGCACCATGTCACAATTTAAACGCTATGATCAATATGTGTGAAGGATCACATTTAGTGATATTTCAAGTTTCCGTATTTGCAATTATAATTTTGCATGTACAAGTACATGTAGAAGTTAGGTTACTAGTATTATTAGCTTGAAGAAATATAATACACCATTCCTACTATTGTTACTGTGGCTAAGCTTTGACAAAATGTCATCAAACCTTAGCAGATGCTACCTGTGAATTTATCATTGCCTTAAACGTGGACGAACCCTTAGTATGTACAGGGGGATGGTCCCCAGTGAAGGGTACAACAGTGAAAGACCAGAACCCTGGGTCCCACACTTATTTTGTGTTTTAACTGTGGGTACGGTTAATCAGGATACCTGGCTATAAGATGTGGAGTCTGGGAGATGTTTGGGATAGGAGCATGGGATGAAATACATATGATGTCATATACATAAAGTCAGGTGGGTGGGGCCAGGTGATATAATTGTATATACATGTACATGTACATTTATATTTTACATTGCTCCTTCGGAATGGCCCCCCCCCCCCCTCCCCCTCCCCCCAATACGTAATTATGGATGAAATTTACAAATGAGAACAGCACACGGAAGGAAGTAAGAGGTACATGTAAGAAGGTAGGAGAGGAGATTAGGGATGGGGGGGAGGGGGGAGGTTAGAGGGTGAGATTTTGGGTAGGAGAGGAAGACTGTACTGTGCCATATTGTTGATGAATTGCATATATGTGCATCTTGGTCACAATGCATAGGAATGTGGGGCCGTGGCCGAGGTGTGGGATCAAGTATCATGTGTGCAGGTCCATAAAAAAGACTAAGCCTCGTGTAAGTGTCACATGCATACATGTGCCAAATTTGTGTCTGTACGGCACGGCAACAAGGAGCCTGAGTCTACACACACGTAGCCCATGACCACAGTGGAACAAACTCCTGATGCACGAGGTATCTGCTGTATGCTGGACATGCTTTGATTCCCTGAAAGATTGAAGCTACATGTACATTGGCCTACATAAGTGTATGAACCACTGAAATGCAGACACCTTGATAGTCAGGATGCTTGAGATGGGTCCCAATGGTGTCCGTAGAGGTGTTCCCCTGTACTTGGGTTATCAGGTGCCCAGACCCCACAGAGCGGTGGCTAACACCTTCCTCGAGAGGGAAGCCTCCCCCCCCCCCCCCCCCCCCCCCCGACTCCTCCTCCATTAACTGTATAGCAGCCACCTATGAACGAAGCAGCCCATCACATATATCAGGCTACATGAATGTGCCAAATTCCAACAAGAGACCCTGACTCATGTCTGCAGACATACAACACCCCCCCCCAAACAACACACTCCCCAAACTACATCCCCCCCAACACACACACACACACACACACACACACACACACACACACACGCACACACACACACACACACACACACACACACACACATTGAACCCTCACACTGAG
>OX442429.1:4669666-4684666 GCA_949361645.1 Spongilla lacustris | reverse complement strand
TCGATAAAGTACTCTTTGGATCCAAATTGGGCCTAATCGAGGTCTTGTTTTATCTGACCATGGAGAAAATGCGTTCTTCCTGTGCGTTAGAATAAGGAAGAACCAGAACTAGTTTGGCAATTTTGCAAAGTTGGTTGAAACGTAGATTACCATAAACTTCTTTGATGCCGATGGTCCTAAGTTCTCCTCATGGTCATCGGCATCCGAAAGCAAATGAAGACTCTGACTGGAAGCTATTTCAGACTTTTCGCGATCGACTGCCATATGCATATTGATTTTGCGTCACACTTAACTTGCAATTAATAACCGATAGCCAGGCCGTACCGTACATAATTAAGCGTGTGTTTCAAGTGTCACGTTTGCAAGTTTACGACATGTACAATTATTTGTTCTCGCCGGCAGTGGCGGATACAGGGGGGTATTCCAGAGGTTGGAACCCCCCCCCCCCCCCCCCCCCCCCCCCCTCGAACCTGAATATGAATATAATTAACGTATAATCACAAGTAGCGTATGATCGGCGCACGTGAGCTATACATGTCTACGAAGAGTTCAGCGTGCACTCCGTGAAGTTGCTAAACTCTTGTTGCTTTTATTCATTGGTTAGTATTAAACTTCGAGATTTATGCGTGGTTGAAATTAATTGTCTTGATTTTAGTAAAAGGATGCTTAATGTTAACTTCACATATTATAATCAAATCGAGTTTTATACAATATGAACATGCTTGAAATTCAAAGAGGGACAAAAAAAAAAAAAAACAGGATGACCTTGTATGCATGTTGGGCCATTTCTGGATATGCTTAATCGCAATATTCATCTTCCTTTTAATTGATATGCATTCGGCTATTTTTAGCGCAATCATGAATTCATGATTACACGAACTGCATAAAACGTAGCTTATTTGTGTATACCTATATGTTTTGAAAATGGCTTTGGCCCCTCCCACTTTATGACCATGACTGTTACTTAATGGCTTTTTAATTCCAAGACATGCATTTACAGGGATGCCAATTGTCCTGGAAGGATTCCAATTTTCCTAGAAAAATGGAATGGGCCGGGGTGCTAAATTTATTGCAACGGGGGTGCCGATTCGCCTGTGACAGCAGATCGCTTTAGATCGATGCGGTTTGAGATATCTAGTGCGGAAGCGGCTTTATAGTCTGGAGACCAGAGCCACCAGACCGTCCTTTCCCAGCTAATCGTGAGGTTAATCTACCACAAAATGCAAAACAGCACAAGGGCTCATGCATGCAGGGCTGTATACATGTACCCCGGTACGTACACAACTCTAAAATATAGAGCAGCCCTAAATTCTACGCTTTACAAGGTATAGTCAATCGTCTTTAGTGAGGGAAAAGTTCCCACCGCTGGCGTCCAGATCCATCGTCCACAGTCCACAGATCCACTACGGAACCGTCAGCACTACAGCTGAGGAACACACGTCCGGAGTGGACTCCACCTGCCACCCTGATCGTGACAAAGTCACCAAAGTTAGTAACCACCCACCGCTGTCGACCAGAACCGTCGTCAATTGTCCACAAATCAACCCTGGCGCCATCAGGAGTGCAGCTGAGGTACCTCCGCCCAGAGTAAACGCCGTTGCTAACAACAATACGATAGTCGCCATAACCAGTAGGCTCAAAAACCCACTTCTGTCGTCCCGAGTTATCATCCGTGGAGTAAAGGTCCACAATGCCGCCATCAGCAGTGCAGCTGAGGAAAATGCGGCCTCCGAAGGTTCCGTCCTTTACTCTGACCTGAGAGTGTCTCCTACATATCGGCAAGATCGGATGGAGGAACCAATGCTTGTTAGGGGGCACATGTATTTCCCATCGCTGGCGCCCAGATGCGTCGTCCTGTGTCCACAGGTCAACCTTTTTGCCGTCAGCGGTACAACTGAGGTAAACGCGGCCATTGCGCACTCCGCCGGCTACCCGGATAGTACAGTAATCACCAAAATTGTCAATTACCCACCGCTGTCGACCAGACCCGTCGTCAACCGTGTACAGGTCCACCTTGCTGCCGTCATCGGTGCAGCTAAGGTACCTCCGCCCGTGTTGAACGCCTCCGCCGACAAGGATGCGATAGTCGCCCTGACCGGTAGGCTCCAGGTTCCATTTTTGCCGGCCCGAGTTGTCGTCCACGTGATACAGGTCCACCTTGCCTCCATCAGCTGTGCAGCTGAGGAGAACGCGATGATCTCCAGTTCCTCCCTTAACCCTGATGAGCATGGCTAATCCAGTAGCCTTACAATTGATTTCGCTGATGCACTTATCAATGCCCCCTTTCCCAGGCGCGGATTTACGGAGGGGCGTACGCGGCGCACGCACTCGATCCGTTCGGCCTAATTGTACGATCGAAAATTTTAAGATATAATCAAATGCCAAAATAGCATAAGTTTAGTAAAAACAATAAACAGTTATGAGAGTAAACTGTGTAGGTATTTTAAGATTGGCGTTATTATTGTGTTCATGTATTCCTGTAATTATCATTGCAACTGTGCCTTGTATTTATTGGGAAAGTGTCTCCAAGGTATACAGGAAAAGCCACAAAAAGGTTCTATTCTGCTCGAAATTGGTTGGCGGCTGGGGCTCCGCCCCAGACCCCGCTGCAGGAGCTAAGTGTTACATGCCGCGCTTCCCCAGAGGCCCAGACCCCCTAGCTGGAATTTGGTCCTCCGCGCACGCCCCCCCCCCTCCCCCCCCCCCCCCCCCCCGTTCACAATTTTCTAGATCCGCCCCTGCCCCCGTACGGGCAAGGGTCGGGGGCGTCATATCAAACTATACATGTACTGTGGTATGCTGTCAAATCCTCCCTGGGTTTGACTATCGATGAATTCGCGCTATAGCACGGTACGGGCTACATGTATACAATAACATGTAAGCCGCGGATGAATTACTGCAGGCAGTAACACGAGTACGATTAACGATTGCACTCATCGATCGTTATCTGTAGAATGACGACTAGTAGCTGACGTCCCCGTTGCCTTCTAGCTCCGTTTTGTTTTATCTATTTTAAAATGTACACGCGCGTTTCTCATGCTTTAAAACTTGATACTTTAAAAAGTTGATACTTAAAAAAACAAAAGCAAACACGTAAATATATATTTCAAAAAGACATTTTCACACGCAACAATGAGAGCAGGTGTATACGTTTCTGATGTAGGTACACAAATAAGGCCATCACACGTGGCGCAGTACCACAAATTGCACGTGTCACATCAAAAGTCAGACTCGTCATCATCATATACCGGCTTCAGCACACCACACTGAGTATTTGCAAGGATGCAGCTGGGTCCTCCATTGCTGGAACAGTCACCGCTGAGTTTGGCCGCTCCATAAGAAGTTTTATGTCTCTACAATCCATCTTTAAATGCATGCATCACTGATTGGCTGTATATTGATGTGGTCCAACCATAATTATATCCAGTGTTTTCTTTGCCGCTGAGTTGTTATATCATCTGAGCATTCATCTTGCACGATTCTGAAAGGCAGTTCTTTGAACAACAGAGGGAGGCATAATTGCATGCAGCTTGTATCCAGAGTGGTATAGCTGTGCTCTTAATGTGCAAACCCCTTCTAAAGTTTCGACAAGAAGGGTTTTCCCATAGTCCTTCAGGGTCTGATACATGCAAGTAATGCTGTGAAGGTCCCCCTGTACTTGGAGGCAGACCTTTACCCATATGCATGGTGGTTGCAGACATCCCACAAATGGGTTTTAAATAGTATACACATGTAACCTTTTAATCATACTGATCAATAGTTTTATATAGCATGTATGTATACATCCGTGCAACCT
Source organism: Spongilla lacustris (assembly GCA_949361645.1). Taxonomy (NCBI): domain Eukaryota; kingdom Metazoa; phylum Porifera; class Demospongiae; order Spongillida; family Spongillidae; genus Spongilla; species Spongilla lacustris. The sequence continues at coordinate 4,680,870 of OX442429.1, read as the reverse complement.
ACTGTACAGGTGTTTGCTGTGTATAGGCCGGCATTTTGTTGTTTATTAATCTGTTTCAGTACAAGCATATTGTCTCACTTGTTTACGTAGATTATCTGTTATTTATAGGTAGATAATCCAGTATGGGTAAACTAAATCGCAAGATGTAGAATTTGTATGAATATTATTAGGGCTGGTAGACAGCTTACTGTACATGCATGCTACATATACAAATGCAAAAATTGGAAGGCCACTGCAAGGGTTCAAGGATATAAAATCTATGGTATCTTTTTCAAGGTATTCAGTGGAGGCACCCAAGGAATAGCACCCGAGACCTCCGAAAAGGTGCCAAGTTAAAACCTCAATGGATGGATCCATGCATACTGCATTCATGCTGTTATCCTCAGTCTTTGAATCAATCTGCAGCATCAGTTGCACCTGCTGCATGTAGTTCAACGTTGATTGGTGACAATGCATGCATCCTGGTTGATATATATAAGAATGCTCCAACACCTGAAAAGATAGGTTGCAAGGAGTTGTGAACCTTCTGATGAAGATGGTCTCAAAAGGGGCAGATTGCTGTTATCCATACATCTCATGCAAACTATTTTCATCAACATTAAATGTTTTCAGTCAAACCAATTCCTCAGTCATGATGCAGTTCAAATTGATTACACTGCATGGTGAGTACTAGAACATCTGCCCTGATCATAAAACGCCGGCATTTGTTTTTATGCAGAAGGTTATTGGGTGTGCAGTACAAGCATGGGAGCCAAGCAAGGATAAGTGCTGTTGATGGACAGTTATGTTATTTTATTATCCTCCAGCCGTAACAGACCTTTCAGTCTGTTCAATAGCAGACTAGACTGCTTGAAAGGAAGTAAGGATTGTGGATTGTATTTTCTACAGCATTTGCATCTGAATTGTGCAGTGGACTAGATCCAATAAAAGCTCAGTAGTTCTGAGCATTGCAAAACTGACGTGCATGACAACATCTGCATAGCTACTTTAAGGCAGGAAATTCCCCCCAGTAGCATTGTAAAGAAGAAGTGTGCGGTACCTTTCCCAAGGAAAGCATCAAACACTCAACACTATACTAACTGTTGACGAGGATGTCTGTCGTTTGCCTGATTTTTATTTATCAAGTTACATGCATCCCAAGTACAACGTTACAAATGCGGTTTGGAGTTCAAGAGAAAAGGGACATCCCAACCCATGCACTAATGTAAGCTGAAAATGGTAGTGCTGTATAAAAAATTCTCAGTATATACGCAATGCACTTCATTACACATTGTTGTTGTTATTGTTGTTGTACTATTTTGCATAGTATTTTTTATGACTTGTAATTCATGCAATGTGTAATATTACACCGCTAAACATTTTCCTCATAATCTGTTTTTTTTTTTACCAACTCCTCATACAGCAGTTATTCATCACAATGATATGCCGGGAAGTAAGGCGGGGAGTCATTGATACAAGCAATGCCCGGAGGTAGGTGTCATTCATCCCATAGAGGATCATGATCATGAAAACCTATATGTACCACTGCGGGAGTATAGGGATCAATGTCTGAGAGTCATTACTGATTTGAAACTGGAGTCATTGGCCCCTGCATGCGACACCAGGCATGTACAAATTCTGGAATGATAGATGAGCTCATGCATGAGTCGTGATGAGTACGCTTGAGGCACATGTACATGTTTTATTGGGGGTTCAGGGGTTCAGTTTTCCATAATCCAATTAATGGTGTATAACTTGAACTCAATCGCCCGGCTTCAGATGATCAAATAGAAAAGTATCGCCGCAGGCCCGGCCGAGTGAGAAGACGAAGCATTTAAGGTTTTGGCCGACGTTCTAAAATTGAGCGACGCTCAAAGAAAACTGAGCAGCGACCGTGTCAAGTTTCTGGACGAACTGGTTAAAGCTTACCATTCTACCGTCCCCATTCAACTGAAATATCACCCTCCTCAGTCAGACTGTAACGGAAAGGCATGTACCAACATGGGGCGACATCAAGGAGGCAATGATGGGTGGCTTCGGAGGCTTGTGCTATACGGTCGTTGGCTTTATGAAGGTTCTGTTAGCGTCTCTCGGATACGACGTCCACTTATATAGCGTCAGCGGATTTTCTCGGCTATCCCAACCATATGATGGTTATCGTAAACCACCTTACCACCAACGGGAGCTTGTACTTGATGGATATGAGCGGTTACCCGACATTCGAGGCGATCCCGCTTAACTTTGAAAGGGAATCTCCCGAGTATTACCATTCCTTTCTCCGATATAAATTTGTCAGGCATGACTCTACTGTCATCTGGCGAATGCACCATCAGGAGTTCGAATCCGGTCAAGCTCTAGTCTCGGAACAAGAGGGCATCATTGATGGTTGGAGAAGAGTTTGTGTGCTTGATGTGACACCAAGAGAGTTGTCCAGCTTTTATGACACAATGCTCACTGTGTATACTCGACCGGAGGTTAATTCTTCTCCATCTCTAAAGAGTTATCGTGCAGTTTGGTATCCCGATATGAAACTAGTTGCTGTTAAGAACTGCACTTTCAGAATTGAGCATGCACAGAGCAAGGAAGAGAGCGGACACGTTAATACCCAAGAAGAGATGATGGCACTCATGTCCGCTCACTTCCCAACCATTCTGGTTCCATATGTTAAGAGCGCATTACACATGTAGCTTGAACATGCTTGAAAAAGAGCATTCAAGCTGTGCCTGATTCTGATGTCTCCTTATATGCTTTCATGATTAACTAACTGGCAATCTGGCATTATTGAGATACAAGTTGCCCGCACATGGTATATAAAGTGTGTACTCTCGTGATTTGATTTGGTACTGCTACATATATGTACATGTACATTTCATGGATGCATGCGCGCGCAGAACGCATGCAATACTACATTTCACTAAAAATAACTTACTATTGTCTATGCGTACAGTACAGTAGAAAACATGTATGCAGTGACAATTAAAAGCGTCAGGTGTGAAGCGTCATGTGTGGAGCCGATTGACCAAGACATAAAAGTGGCATATAAGCTATGGAATAGGGCCCTCATCTTCGGCCCTACCATAGCTTATACGCGAGCTGCGGTTTTTTTTTTTTTTTTTTCCGTGCTCAAGCTGGACATTCGTACTATGTAGGTAACAAAACTAACACAGGAAAAAAAACGCGTCGAATCATAATTTGATTTTACAGACGATTTATTGTGTAAGACTCATTCAATAAATCGGGAGATGATCTATAAGCTAAACTGATCAGGTGAAAATATAGGCTAGAAATCATGTGCAAATACTTGCATGATTTTTGAATGATTTTATTGTTAGAATCATTCATAAAATCCAAAGAGAATCAATGAATGATTTTTGGATGATTTATTGCAAGATTTAGGTTCGGAATCATATCATTGCAAAATTGAGGAAAATATATGTTGCTGATTAATTGCAAGATTTTGACCGGCTGTAAAATCGTTCAATAAACATAAGATTTATAGATTTCATCTTATAATCAAAATCGCATATATAGTAAATAGAAATGAGGTTTTGTCACACATCAAAACTGTAAGTCTCTCTAGCATTTGAAAATGGTGAGAATCAACGTTGAAAACCACAAATGAGTTACAAGCCTGTCTGTCATTGCCAGATGTATGAACGTTCCTGTAACTCCATCACAGGCCTGCCATGAATTCCAGGCTGACTTCTTGCCTCTACCCCTGAATGATGAAGTAGTGCCACAACCTGTGAATGCATGGAATACAGGCAATGCTTGTGATTTACTGGCACAAATGTGAACAATGCTGTAGAGAGTATAGCAAAAAGAGGTTGATCAAATGTGGTAACAGGGATTTGTCCTGGATTAAGATATTGAATTGTCCATTTTTGGACATCCTTACCATGCTTAATCATTGCAGCTAGGGGTAGTAGCTTTTTCATAGAAGAGAGGAAGAAGGGCATGGAAGGTCATCGTCCAATGGAAGTTGCCGCGGTTGAGAAGCATGATAGGCAGCCCATGCTCTTACATCCTGAGAGGTTATATTTTCCTTGTCCACTATTAGCTGTGCATGTTCAATCCATGCGATTTTCTTATCTCTGGCCATGTTCAAGCATGTAATGGTTCCTGCAGGCTTCAACAGACACTTTGGTACCACAGTTGCACTTGTTTTCAAGACAACAGCTGGTACAGAGGTATAACTTTCATGAAGAAACTTTCCTTTGTTCCCAACTGGTGGTATCACAATAGATGGTCTGTTTTCACCGAGTTTATCCTAAGCTGGAAACTGGAAAAGGCTGATTCCAGTGCCATGAAAAGAGTCTGTTGATGTAGTAGAACTTGGATTGTGATCAAGATTGTCTATGTATTGCACCAACAGTGAAGAGGCCTTCACAAAGACATGAAGGAGCTATTACCCAATCTTCATTAAAGCGCTCACAAACAGAGATTGCAAGTGAGTCCTCAAGCTCCAAAATCCTAGCTGTCATATGAAATGCTGATTCCAATATGATGTGATTGCTTTGTGAGCTTCTTACTTCTAGTCATGATCAGTGCATGAATATTGAGACCAATGTAAATCAGGAAAGGTGGTTCAAATGCCAAAGACTGTTTTTGATGTGATACCTGAAGGATCTCTTTTTTGTGTTGTACAGAATGGCCTGACCAACAGTGAGACAAGCCTGGGAGTCATGTTTGTCTTGATCAGACATGTTGGAACCATTTAAGATCATTGAGATTAAATATTTGAGGCTTGCTGGCAGTGATGTCTCTTGGCATTCTGGTGGAAAGCAGCCAGTGAATGTAAAACAATCATGACAGAAGATGTCTTCTCGAGTTCGAGAAATCTAACATGGCTTGTTTTCTCCACTTGTTTATTCTGCCTCGGGTGGTATGGGCCCCACTGCTACCTCGTCTATACGAGACTAGCCTCACTCCTTGCTGAGAAATATGATAAGCCCTATTGTCAGACCATTCACTGGCTCAGATGCTGTCTGAACTTCTCCCTACTCAGGGCCGGCGCCGCCGTACAAAAAGTGGTCCGGTTGTGACCTGGGGTGGGAGCGGCCCCGGGGAGGGTGCGGGAGGGGCGCACCCCTCCCGCCCAGCTAGGGGGCAGGGGGGAGCGCTGTAAGCTCCCCCATCGGGGTCTGGGGCGGAGCCCCAGAAGCCAACGCTTTTTGCGTTGTAAAACCCTCCAAAACTACGTAAAAAGGGCAATATAAAAATATAGTACGTATTACTCTATAACTGCACTCACCGTCTATTCATTTAGAAATTACGACACAGAGACACATATTTAAATTTATTTAGATGGTCCTGCGTTGTTCTCTGTCATCAATGAAACAATTAAATGCACGCGACGTAAAAACAACTTTAAAAAAAAATTCACGCAATGCATAGCGATGTATATGCACTGATGCATGCACTATAGCTGTGATCTATATGCCCTGGATCCTCTACTACGCCGACACCGTAGTTATTTTAGGGAGAAAGTGTGCCACAGCCACAATTATAGAGGGTATAGTGTAGCGTGTAAAAACGATATACAGGTGCGTGAGTATAGCTATATTAAAAGATCATAGGGGAAAGGTAGCATATCCATGGAACTGATAGTAACTCAGTTTGTAGCTAATAACACGCTGATAGGTCCTGTAATGAATCAGACATTGGTCGCCACATGTAGAAGTATGTAAAATCATGCATGGGTGATGCATGTACATGTAGATCGATAACATGTAACGGACCAAGAACATACAATGATGTAATAAAATGGGTCCGAGACCGAGACAGCAGGGAGAAAAAGTGGTCCGGTTAAAACCGTGCAACCGGACCGGCGGCGCCGTCCCTGCTACTTCGTTCAACTATAATGTGGCAGAGCTATGGCACTAGATACAGACTTCACATTGGGAGATGCAATCACGCTGGCATGTTCCAGGGCGAGAGTAGACATTGAGCATGTCTGATTTCTACTAGTTTTGCTTCATTTTTTCATTTTTACTTACTTATTTATACATGTATATACGTATATGTATTTGCATTTATTAAAGTTATTTTCAATTTCTCTAATGATATTTGCAGCCTTTAATTGCCAGAATTACAGCGTCCTCATGCAGTAAAGTCTCTCTTTTTTAGAGCATCTTTCAACATGTTTCGCATCCCTTCTCTGAAAATAAGAGCAATGTTTCTACCATCACACTCTGCTTGCGCTTCTACAAAATAACTTGTTCAATGTAAGTTGTCAACAAAACAAATACACGATCGCGAGTCTCGAAACTTTCTCCGTAGTAGGAACCCCTGCATCATTATCTGCCTTTCTGACAAGACTGCAATAGCGATTTTAGCTATGCATTTGCATGAGATGGTACTTCACTTCCATTGCAATCAGATCACCACCTACAATTCAGACTGGCTAAAAGTTGAGGACTTGAGGATCATTTAGTTCTGCATGTAATCATAGCCCGTACATTGCTGTCGCCTGTCGGCATCAAGCATCAAGATTTGATGGAGTTCACCTTCTTATTCTCCCTTCTCACAGTTCTGCGTGTCGCTTAATACTTCTCCTGTCGTCTTCTGAATCATCTCTTAGACCATTACCACCCCTTTTTATTGCCTGCATCAGCTTATCATTGTTGTACTTTAAATGACATGATTTGTGCCAAGATGCACAATGCGCAAGTAAGCCATCTGCGGCCATATAGACCACTTGCCGTGTCATCCCGGGAAGCAGGCCCGGCGCACTCGGTCCAAAGTTGGTGCGGTCAATTATGGGCGTGGCAATTTGCAGGCAATTGACCCGGGGAGGGTGCGGGAGGGGGGCATCCCTCCCGTCCAGCCAGGGGGTATATGTACGTCTGGGGTGGAGCCCCAGAAGCCAACGCTTTTTTGCGATGGAATCTACGCAAAGTATGTCCCGATGCTAAGTCCAGATAACCGCTAGGAAATTTATACACTAGCAAAAGAATACTTAATAATCCATTCTTAAAATCCCTTCACACACGTGGCAGTATATGCTTTAGCAAAGTGACGAAATGACTGTCTTATACCATGCTACATGAAACCAGAGATACTGCTGAAACGATCGAATAACAGGATTTTTCTCTCCAAATCATTGCAACATTGAGTTAATTACTGGCAATGGTAAATAAGTTATGTAATAAAAGTGGCGTACACGCGTCGCTCGCTGTACCCAGGGCTGCCGCGATATATTGCGATAGGCGATATATCGCGATATTTTTTTGTTCAGTTATATATCGAGATACAAATGTACACGGGAATAGACGGAGAAGCGCGGAGATAGACGTAAATATACAAGACGGAAAAATACAATTTACTAAGATTCAGCAGATGCAATTAGTACCATACACGTGCATACTGATACTGTTGCCCAGTGCGTACTGTGCATGCAGTGGCACAAGATCCAATCACGTGCCATTTGCATTTGCATAAGGAATACGCATTTACCCGTTCTGGTAAATGGCCAGGGCTCCATCGATTATTCTTATAAGCACCCTAATTTGGAAATGAAGTGTCTAAACTCTGGGCTGTCCATTAAAAGCAGCCTGCGGTGGCAGCAACTGAGAAAGTTCATAACCATGGCCGCCCCGGATTGCATCTGAGTCATCACGTATGCAGGATTCCTAGCTCCTTTAATTATCAGACGGTCCAGAAACGGCCGGAACACCCTGTATCTGTGCTTGAACATGGACTAGTAGTATACTGCTGTTTGTGGTGCAGCCTGCATGTGCTCAACTTCCATTTCCTCGCAGCTGTCATTTACTCACGAAGCCGCATGCAGCTAGTGCATGGCAGTTATGCAGTACTGAACAACATGCAGGCAACATGTTATGAGGAACTGACTGAAATAACAGGCAACATGTTATGAGGAACTGACTGAAATAACAGGCAACATACATGTTATGAGGAACTGACTGAACAACAGGCAACATGTTATGAGGAACTGACTGAACTGAACAACAGGCAACATGCATGTTATGAGGACTGAAATAACAGGCAACATGTTATGAGGAACTGACTGAAATAACAGGCAACATGTTATGAGGAACTGACTGAAATAACAGGCAACATGTTATGAGGAACTGACAGAACTGAACAACAGGCAAAATGTTACACGGAACTGAAACAACAGGCAACGTGTTAATTACATGCGTGCATGCAGAACTGACTGAAACAACAGGCAACATGCATGCATGCATGTATTGTTATGAGCGGAACTGAAACAGCGCGCAATGCAGAACTGAAACAACGGGTAAAGTTGGAAAGAACAAGCCGCTAGCTGCGATAAGGTCGCCAAGTTAATAAAACATGTATTTGGCAAACTTAATATTAAAATGGCAGGAGGCGGGGCAGGGATTCACGGGCATACAAATATAATTATATTTATATACACGTATAGACCTTATTCGACCGCAATATGAATATGTATCATGTCACACGCTCGTCCAATATTGTTTCAATTATATCACGCGACGCGTCCAATATTGGTTCAATCACATCACGTGACACGAAGTTGTCTAAAGGCGAGTGAGTTCAGGAACTATCAGCGATCACTTTTCAAGGCCAAAAACTTTCACACAAGGTTGGTTCCGTTCTTTTCTATCGATTTGGTGATTCGCGTGGTACGAGATTATAGTTTGCCATCCCTGTATTTAAAACAATCTTGTAATCCATCTGACCCTCCGTGAAAAGGGGAAAAAGGAACACCAGCGACATAAATAAGCTATCATACCATGGGTGTAATAGGACTGATTTGACTTCACTTCATTTATAGCATAATCAAGACAAGGTAATTTAATGACTTCTACTGTGAGCCATTTTGTGTAAAGATAGAACAAGAAACGGTAGCGCCAAGCATAATCCACGTGTAGTAGTGTCTGGTGGGTGTATTGAGATATAAAGCATGTTAACACGGTGTGGGGTTGTTGAGATTCTGCGCCTCAATTGCGGAGTTTGAGCTATCATGATTTACACAGCCCTTGTGATATGTCTCGAAGAAAACACTTTGTGGGGCGGCCAAACGTTTCTTGAAGTACTGTATGGGTTTGTGGTTACCCCTAGCATACCAAGCTTCTCTTTATAGCGTAAATTTCCCACCGTATCAAGCTGCTTAAACGAATCCGACAGTTCAACCATATTCGTGTATCTCATTAACGGCGACGCCTTTCCAATTATGTCACATGCACAATATTTGCGGTCGAATAATGCTGCCTTCTGCATGTAGCACCATGCATGCATGCATCGTGATGCCACATATTCAGTTGCCCTTTCTGGACACCCATGCATGACTCGATCGCTCTTTTGTGCCACCTAAAATGTCCGTATACATTTGACACAGCTAGCTATAACTATAATTATAAACAGTTGCAAATTGTTGAAAATATTTGATCGGTTAATATGTATACTTACAACTGCCCACACCAAGCTCTTTGTGGAACGATCATGCATTTAGCCATGGCAAGGGGCTTCAACATATGTGGGTACAACTGATTGGTGAGCAGGCCACCGACCCATTGTGTTTCTATATTTAGCTAGACACATGCAAGGATATCGATGTCCAGTCTTGTCTTAAAGTGTCAGCACAAGTTAATGTGTGGAACGTGGAACGCATAATAAATATACTGATACACTCGAGAAAATGTAATTTTGTTAATAATATACAGTACACGGACTAACTGAATTTATGTTTCGTACCTCTTGTACACAATGCAAGCTAGAAGACATTTTGGCGAATGGGTACAGTTGTTTGGCTTAAGGCATTGAATCCGGTTTCAGCAAAACTGGATCGACTGAATTGCGGTTTGGGCAAGAAAAGAATTATGAAGTTAAGATGGCCGTAAGGCCTGGGAATTGATACATAATTTTCAATGGGTGTATCCCGACCTTCGCGTTTTAACGCACTATACTAGCCAAGGCACTAAGCTAAAGGTCGAGGACGGTGTATCCAGTGTTGCCGCGGCTGACTAATTGGAACAAGTCCCGGACGGACGGCTGACCGGATTAGACCCCTGACCAGTGTTGCCGCGGCCAGCCGTGGCCGTCCGGTAGCCGTCAAAAAATGCCGATTTTTGTGCTGACCGTCAGTGATCGTGAACGGCCAACATGCCTGGCCGTCTGAGCCGGGAAGTACGGTGGCCGTCATATATTTGACGGCTGACCGTCAAAAATATGAGCCGGTCTTACGATTAATTAAACTGCAACTATAACAGGCATAATTATTAAGATTATACTGCGCCAGTTACATAAACCCATGTGTAAACACTGCACGGCTGTTTCGGTCGTGACATTAGGTTTTAAAATTAGATCATAATGATTGAATTACGGTATTTCGAATTCATGGTGGACTCGAAGCTCATTAACAAACACCTAAAATCGGGGACGGTTTATTCACTACCTTTTAGAGGAACACATGATTTTATAGTTGAAATAGTTCGAGCATACACTTTAGTTTACACAACATCCATGACGCATATTAACTCGACGATTCTAACTTAGAAACAACGCTGGCGCATATGATGGCACTTTCGTGGCGGGAAATCGTATCGTGTTTGCTTTCGTATTGTACGAAATCGCGCTTATAAAAGTGGCTATTATTTTTCGAGACCAACTAGCTAAGCCAGGTAAGTGATAATATGACTTCTATATAATTTACTACACGCCTTCTAACAGTGAAAAAACCCATTGGTTTTACTATGAATATTTAACCACACCGCGTACGATCTATATGATTGTACGTGTAAATTGGAAGACCTTGTAGAGTTTGCAGGTGCAAGCTTTTCAAAGATCACCTATCCATGCATCCACCAAGGGATTTTGCAAGCCTTCCATATTGACACTGGGCAGGACAGCTATGAGATCCACCCCCAGAAGTTATGTATATCCTTGAGGCACATTACTCAGTGCTTCTGCTCAAAAGATGACACCATTCCACGGAAATATATTTGCCAGTGCATGTTTCATGGCCTGGTTGTAATGTTCATAAGCCATTTTATACAGCACGCTGGAAGAAGAGACAGGAAAGTTGAGGAGTATTCCAGCAGACAAAATAGCACTAGCTACCACAGGTCCATATCCACCATTGAGGAACTGCAATATCCAATTTGCTTTGGTGTGTTGTAGCAAGCAATGAGCTATTTCATTATTTAACCATACACCCCTACAATGACAATAATTGCAAACATACCCACTCCTCCTTCCCCCTAGTTCCCCCCGGG
>OX442429.1:4594722-4669466 GCA_949361645.1 Spongilla lacustris | reverse complement strand
AAAGCTTGGTACCTTTCTATGCAGCTACCCTTTAACTTACATATACTACCTTCATCTTGTGAGGAATTACCGGCGGTTTCGTAACAGAGCCCTTTTTCTACAACGTACGCGCCGGGTGGATTTAATGAACTCACGTTGCTAGGTACTTAAGATTCATAGTGGGCGCGGGCCTAATGCCGAATTTTCAATGGAACGAAACAGCCGTGACTGCTACATCCCTTAAAGTGTTTTGAATAGACCCCTTGTTAAGAACTACACCAGTCCTGTGGGATAGAGGAAGCTATATCTGTTTTCGCGTGTGTGATTGGAGTTTTGAAATACAGAGATTTGACCGTCGCGTACAGTAAAGCGCGCTGTATTATGGCCGGCATGCGTACGACGATCGTAAAGAACCCGATTATAATTAGGAGGAAGAAAACTGATCCATCTGCCAACTCCCCCAGTTTTCTCACATTTCCCACATTTCCTCACAGTGAATTGAAGTATCTGGCCGGCATCAGGTACAACTAAACTAATACTTGAACGCAAAAGTTGGAGAATGGACTCTGCCCGGCCGCTAGAAAGAGTTTTGCTGTTACGTTGTGTTTAAACTTTAAACATATACCCTTCCTAGGTGTTGCCAGTTATACCTATAATGCAAATGGTCACAACAGCCCGTTCAGCATACTTTTTCATTATTCAAACAAAGTTCATTATTATTTACACGCAATTTTACTGATGACGCGTACATGAAAGCGTGTACAGGTACATGTAATTAATTCCCAACCCTCGACGGTTTTGACCGCCGACCGTGACCGTCAAACTCGAGATTTGACAGTTTTGGCGGTCAGAAATGGCCGTGACCGTGTCGGATAGGCTGCTAACGGTTGGCCGTGGACGTGACCGGGAAGGATTGATGCCGGCGGGCCATTGCTGGCCGTGACCGTGACCGTCAGGGGTCTAATCCGGTCAGCCGTCCGTTCGGGACTTGTTCCAATTAGTCAGTCGCGGCAACACTGGTGGGCTGCAAAAATCTAATAGCCAGTTGACCGGATGTGGCAGCGTGAAATGTTAGTCCCGGTCCCGATCCCACTCATTACCGCATCGTATATAAAGCTCAACGTGCAAGTTGGAGTACGTTAGCGAGTAAAACTACTACATCAGCCATGCTCATCAGGGTTAAGGGAGGAACTGGAGGTCATCGCGTTATCCTCAGCTGCACAGCTGATGGAGGCACGGTGGACCTGTATCACGCAGACGACAACTCGGGGCGGCAAAAATGGAACCTGGAGCCTACCGGTCAGGGCGACTATCGTATCCTTGTCAGCGGAGGCGTTCACCACGGGCGGAGGTACCTTAGCTGCACCGATGACGGCAGCAAGGTGGACCTGTACACGGTTGACGACGGGTCTGGTCGACAGCGGTGGGTAATAGAGAATAATGGTGATTACTGTACTATCCGGGTAGCCGGCGGAGTGTACAATGGCCGCGTTTACCTCAGTTGTACCGCTGACGGCAGTAAGGTTGACCTGTGGACACAGGACGACGCATCTGGGCGCCAGCGATGGGAACTACACGATCCTGCTGTGTCCCATAACAAGCATTGGTTCCTCCATCCGACGTTGCCGATATGCAGGCGACACTCTCAGGTCCGAGTGAAGGGCGGAACCTTCGGAGGCCGCATTTTCCTCAGCTGCACTGCTGATGGCAGCATTGTGGACCTTTACACCACGGATGATTACTCGGGACGACAGAAGTGGGTTTTTGAGCCTACTGGTTATGGCGACTATCGCATTGTTGTTAGCAACGGCGTTCACTCTGGGCGAAGGTACCTCAGCTGCACTCCTGATGGCGCCAGGGTTGATTTGTGGACAACTGACGACGGTTCTGGTCGACAGCGGTGGGTGGTTACTAACTTTGGTGACTTTGTCACGATCAGGGTGGCAGGTGGAGTCCACTCCGGACGTGTGTTCCTCAGCTGTAGTGCTGACGGTTCCGTAGTAGATCTGTGGACTGTGGATGATGGATCTGGACGCCAGCGGTGGGAACTTTTCCCTCACTAAAGACGATTGACTATACCTTGTAAAGCGTAGAATTTGGAGTTTACAGTTGTGTACATGTACAGCCTGTTTTGCATTTGTGCATGGTATTAGATTAGTAGCCGCACTATAAGGGGCGGAAATGGACTCCTTTTGGAAATGTACAATAAAGCATGCAGTATATATTGCACGTATGGTCTGGTGAATTTGCGGCTGAGGTACATATATTGCGAATTGCTGCCAGCGCATGCGCAATTAACATGCACAGCCCTCCATTAGTCTCGTCCCAGACCAATGCTGAGGGTCTATAATTAGACAATACCGTATACGTAATCCATTTGAGATCCCCCTCACTAGTACTACACTTTTTAATGAATCAGGTGAATGGCTTTATTTGGTCACATATAGATAGATGGATAAGCAACGTTGCAGAGACTGTATATAGTCTTTATAGAAATATTTTATATAGGTGATCAACTCAGAGAGAAGTATAAAGGATAGCATTCAGCCGATGTCATTTTATAACTACCCTTTAATATGATAAATCACTTTGCAATGTCTTGACAAGACCTTGTCATGACTTGACAACTGCATGCGATCTTGGTAATGATGTCACAGTCGATTTTTCAGTTGGGTCTTCAACACTGATGATTTTCCCTGAAATTCCATCATTTCTGCAAAGCGGATTGTTGGCAGACCTATACAACCTGCTTTGGGGCTGGGGGGGGGGGGGGGGGGGGGGGGGGGGAGGGGGCTCTCGCGGCCACCGGCCAGGATGTATATAGATATAGGAGAGCTATATAAATTTGCATGCTAAGTTATCATTGTTAATCAATCACATTAACAGCTACTGAGTGCCGGTGTCAGGTGGGGATCCTATAGAATTGAGGACCCCCGTCCCCAAATCTACGTAGAATTGGGGACCCTTGCATAGAAAACTTAAAGGGACCCTTATAAATTATATACTTGCATGGGATGCATGTATATACGCAAGATCAACAGCCTCCATACCCTGAGTCGAGGTGTTGATTAATTCCATTCGATGGAGGCCCAGCACCGTCAAAGAGTCTAGAAGGCTACTTTTTTTTGTGTTCATCGTTTATCTGATGGCCGCGGGGCCATGCATACTTGTGTGTATAAGGACACGTTTTAGCGTGTGCGTTATTAGTGAACTTAAAATTGGTATCTATCAGTTGAACGTTGCTATTGCGCTGGCAGTGTGTACTGGCAGTACACGGTATACACCTACATTTAGGCTATGGCGAGTGGCGATAGGATCAAAGACGGGCAGGGATATGCACCAATGTCTTCTACAAGGCGTGTGTTCCTCTTCCTTTTCCAAATCAAAACAAGCGTTAAGTAGTAGTGTACCCATGTGAAGGCATCATAGCTAGCTAGTGTTACATAGTTAGTGTACATATGTACCCATGTGAAGGCACCATAGCCAGTGTACATCAGTACCCATTTGAAGGCACCATAGCTAGTGTACACATGTGAAGGCGCCATAGTTATAAGGTGTGGCTGTTTACAAATGGGTTATTGTGTCAGTATTGTATGTGTATTTGTAGCAGGCTTTGTTATGTGCATATGGACATATGTAGAAAATTGGCAACAGACTCAAACGTGAATGTTGTGCATATGTTCTATTGGACTATTGTATTCATTGTTATCAACAGGACCTTTACATTGTTAGCAGAGAATGGTTGCAGAGAATGTCTGACAGTTTCTTTGATGTGTGTGATGTGCTTTAGTGTTAGCATGTTGTGTCATATAGAGAAATCGCCCATACATTGGCGGTCATCTTGTCATTTATTCACTGTGATGCAGTCGAGGGATGCTATACAAATATCAAGATAAAATTTTTAAAACGTATTTGTACATGGTCATACAAGTATGCATATCTGTGTATGTGTAAACATATGGGCTAATTTTTTTGTATGCATATTTATGTGTGTTTGTATTGTATGTGTGTATGTATGTGTGTATGTATATAGTCAACATTTCAACAATTCAGAAGCCCCTTTCTGCTGGCAGAACACACTGGCAATGTCTATGGTTGAGTGATCTTGAGCCTGAATACCACAAATGCAACAGTGAAAAATGTGAAGCCAGAACAGAGTATGGCTGTTTGTGTATGTGTGTGTGTGTGCGTTACCAGTGTGGTAATGGAGTGGCTAAACATGGCACTGATCTTGGTGAACACACACACACGCACACATGCACACACATATGATGTGATATTGTGGTTAATTAATTGCATGTGCAAATTGGAGGGGCTGTGTTTGTGTGTGTTGCCTATCACTAACACACATGCATGTACACACATGAGGCTTCTGTAAGTAACTTCTACTGTAGACAACTATAACATATCTAGCAAATTAACCCCTCCTTTCCATATGCATACAGATCTTGGTGATAGACACACACAATCACACACAAGCAAACAAAAGCACATACATGTACAAGCACACACACACACACATACACACAATGCTTCTAAAATCACTAAAACATCATAGAAAAGCATTGCCTATTAAGTAGTGCTTTGGTGCTTATTGTGCAGTGCTATGGTGCTACATTAATGAAGTAGTGTTATTGTGAAATAGTGCTACATGGTGCAGTGCTTGTGAAGTAGTGATGTGTGAAGTGGTACTACAGTCAGTGGTGTAGGAAGCACAGGGGCCATGGAGGTCATTGCTTCCATACATGTGTCAGAGTGGAGGCATTGTCCCCCTCCCCCACCCACTTCAGTACCATAGAGAGGAAGGGGAGGCCATCCTACAAAATATAGGTCATGTTACTCTACCCCCCCCCCCCCCCCCCCCCAACCCTCTTGACCTATAGACACTTCCATTTATTTTCTCTCCCACCTTTAAATACCTTCCTATGTGCTTGATGGTGCTGTTGCACCATGCACCATAACCATGCACAGACTTGCTGTTTCTTTGTAGGTATAAAGCGCAAGAGCATTAATATAAGCCTTTCCTCAGCTTATTATTACGCATTGCAATGCTATTTACATGTATACCAAACATCTAGGCATTTTGGCGCCCCCTTAGGTCGGCGCCAGGGGGCAGTTGCTCCCCCCTGCCCCCCTCCCCCCCCCCCTCGCTATGCCACTGGATTTCTGTAGGAAGGTTAGCTCTTAAAATCCTCATTTGAAAAGACAACAGTTTGCATCAATGGCTTTGTGACTCATGCACATCTGATGTTCCTTTCTTCCATTTTGAAAGTGTGCTACACCTTTGACATGTATAGCCATTTTTTATGGGGTGCAATCACGAAGTAATACACATGTAGCTTCCATGGCATAAGGTGCACATTGGACTGAGGCCATGCAGGCCAGGTCACCACTTAATGGCAACATGGGAAATATGGTCAAGGTGACTACGATGGACTGGGCTGGGTGATGACATAAACAATAGATGGTCTTTATTAGGCAAGCTATGACCACCTCGGCCATCATGCAGCTATATGGACATGTATATTTTCCGTAAAGGCAATGGCTCTAGACCTGTCCATCACTTCATTTAACCCCCTAACACTATTGGAAGTGAGGCTGCCCAGATCACGAAGGGACGAATACATACTGCCAATGACACTTTGTGCTCTGATTTGGCGTGTGTTGTCTGATGCACTCTGCTAAGTGCTATGAAGCCTAAGGTGCAGAGGCACCAGCTATAAGCCTTCCTCACTTCTTAAGAGCCCCCATCTCTATCATAAATATAAATTTCAAAAGCCATCCTTACTAAGACCACCAACTCCGGTATATTACATGTAGTGATTGCTTTGATTGCTTGTGTGTCGTGTACATCTGTACAGCTGTACCGGTATATACAGATTGTGTGTGCATGTGTGTGTATGTGTATGTGCATGTATATATGCATGTGTGTGCACATGCCACCAGAAATCCTGATCTCTGGATCCACCCACCAATGCTCTGCAAGCAAGTGCCAAATGGTGCTTAGTAGGATGGTTGCAGTACAAAAGGAGAGGTGCCCATACAAGTGTGTACTGAATCCGACATATGATTGCAATCCACACCACCACTTAATGGAAAATGGAGCAATTTCCACCTCAAGGTTATCACCGTCAAGCTGGTTGCTAAGGGCACACTACTTTCTCTCACTGCCTAGGTATACCCCATCTTGCTTTCACTATGTATCCATAAGGTAGTTGATAAGTGATTTATACATGCATTTGTATTCCTTTGCTCCCGATAAGATTCCTTGGCCTATCATACCATTGAATAGCAAGCATGGATTTGATGGCAAGCTTCAGTGGAATGTTAACAGTGATCCCTGTATCATGGAGTAACTTTTCTTTCTTTTTCTCACTCAGAGCTCTTAGTTCATCCTCAAACAATATGTCAGCGTCCTCTGCACCTGCACTCAGAATGGACCACATCATCTGAGAGTGGTGCTCGTGGTGTAGATAAATGAACCAACTTCAAAGGCTGTATGACAAGATCGGTGTTAAATTTAAAATGATGATTTTCACCTACACTTACTGTCCCTCTGTTGGAATCTGTTTGCAGTTCTCCTTATTAGCATTGAGCATCTGGTGCAGAAAGAGTTGCATTTCCTGTTGTTTGACAGTGTGTAGCAACATTTTGATGGTCTGTAGAGCAATGAAACCAAATTTGTGGTTTAATCACTAAACTGAACTGAAAACAACAAGTCCTTCAAGTGTGACAAAGCCTGTTCCATTGCCAGCAGTTACACTATATCAGGTCTTGCTTTAGCAGGGGTTTGAGCAGCGAGCCTCTGTCTTAGAGGGTCCTGCATCAAATGGAGAAGTGGGCTGGGGTTTGATGATGGTGCTCATTCGTGAATTAAATTTTTTGATTGTTTGTTTCTCATTATGATTTCATTTGAAGTATTATCTAATTGTCTGTATTTCATGTTTTGCTATTTTTGCACACACTGTAACATTTGTGGGTACAAGTTCACTTTACATAGTCTTTGACCTAAACATTTATTCAAAGGATGAGGTGAGTATCTGGTAAGGAATTCCGAATTTGGACAGAGAAGAAATTGGACTGATCGAAAGTTATGGTGTGGTGTAGAGACACAGGACTTAGTTTAACGGAGTTACCTCTTGTACCATATGGTGACACGTTGATGTTGAAGAAGGCTGATGCATCAACATCAACAAGGTTCTTCACAATCTTAAAACACATAAGGAGATCTAAAACACTCTGCGATACTCCAATGAATGAAAACCTAGATTTACATTGTAGAAGACGATCAGCACAGTTCGTAGTGGTCAGCTTTACCTGTTTAAAAATAGCTAACAAGCGAATGTTAAAGTTGCTCCTCGCGCGACTGAGCTTCGATCAGAGTGTACATGTAGAACAGCTGCAAAGGTATCAGAAATATATTCATTGTGTTGCTAGGCAATAATAACATGACATTACAACGGCTGGATTTTGTCATACAAACCCGTGCACTTGTATGTACATGTATATGTGTTGTGTGATATAGTCACTAACAAAAAAACAAGATATAAAAACATTCAGTTAGTGGTACAAGTACGTATATACATTACCAGTTACGGGCTAATATTGCGGACTAAGATACATGTAAGTTCTATGGACGATCCTGATCGAGATAGAAGTGCTCGTGAGTTGGCTTGTATCAAAGTCAGGCTAAGCCTGCCATACAATTGACAGGTAAGCTGAGCAATTTCCCCTGGTGAGGCAAGGAGTGATAAAGTCTGTATGGCTTCTGCACCCCAGCACCCACATGTCCAAGTGAATGTCCAAGTGAATAAAAAAACATTCTCTATAAGAAAGTTGGTGGTATATAGGAATAGGGGTGTAAAAAGCACGGAAACAAGGGTCTAATAATAACGAAACTGAAACGAAATAGTCCTATATTTAGTACATGAATAATGTATAATTCTCCTACAATGTGCTAAATATAGGAGTATTTTGTTTATTATTATTAATAAAATAACTGGATAAAATTATTTCATCCTCGTTCGCAACGATCATGACTATCGAATCGACCCTTTGCGGTCATCGGATCGATTGACCAGCTAGCGCATTGCAATTGAGCTACATGTCATCATAATATGCTAATACCACCCAAGCCCGCGACCGGATCCGGTTTCTTACAGAATTTAGGAGTCTGACCATTTATTAAATAATATAGAGTTTTGAGGCGCGGGATTTTAAGCAGGCTTTCTTTAAAATAGGCCTATCATATGTGGCGCGCGTAGGTCTACACTCCACAGACCAGTCGAGATGAGAGCAAGTCAGTGACCTGTGCTCAAAGGCCTACTTTGTAAGTTTTAACAGATACCAACCTGGTACCCCCACGGCCGGCATGTCTTGTATAGGTATGTAAAATACTTTATACCCTATAGCACACATCAGCTAGCTCGCCTGATATCGATCCGGCCGTGCTTGTGGTCGTAGGATTTTTTAATCGTGAAGGCGTGCTGTATAGAAACTTAATCAAATCTGTGCATTCTTGAAAGGATCATTTATGCGTTTGACCATATAAATGCTATACTTGTGTAAAATCCTATCACTGAGTGGCACATCGAACCAACCCATATACACACGTGTATGTACAATAATTTTGTTGCACAGGTCTATACGAATCTTTGCATGTTGATTGTGGATAAAAACTGACCTAGTCAATTATTTACAAAACTGATAAATAGATCAGACAGGTATCCCAAGCAATCTTCATTCCATGTTATTAAATATTGACAAGGCTTCCTTGCCAAACAGATTGCATACAATGCCATGTTTGTAAATCAGCTATACCTTCTCCCAGGCTCAACCTCAACCCGGCTCCACTTTGACCTATCTGTGTTCCACATTACGGCCATATCATGCATGCACTGCCCTTGTGCCCATCTGAAATGGTCTCCTGTGTCCATGCAATGCATACCTTGACCTAAGGTCACCATGCTTTATAAACATGTGGTCTCTGTGTTATGGATGTCCTCTTGGCTTACATATGTAGGTCCTGGAAGTGGCTCTTTCAAGTTGAGGAGCATGACAAGCCCTACGGCAGAAATCTGTGAAGCTGTCACTAAGGCGGTTAATTGTGCCTTTAGACTACATCACCACCTGAATAACATATCAGGGCATGGTGCCCATGAATGTCTATGGTTTGGGCAGGCATCTGCATCTGTGATAACATTTACTACACTTATTCGTTGTGAGAGAACAGAAAATATTAATTACAAAATTTTGTGCTGGTCAAGGTAGCAAGGAATACTAATTTCAAATCAGCTAGGATTTCATGGGGTTTTTCATTATGCCTCTATAGCCTCCTGACACAGACACAATGCTTCATAATCCTTCAATTTGGATTTTTTAAAAAATACATCAGAAATTTAATGCCAGCTTGCCCGGACTACCTTATGAAGGTTGCTTGTTACTCTTTGCAGCTCAATCTAAAGTTAAAACATATGGTAGTTGGCCTACATTTAAGTCTTAAGTACATGTTTGTACAAACAGCCTAGCTCCATACACTACTTGGTAAAGGCATGGTTGTTCTATAGTTCAATCAAGGGGGCAAGGTGCAAGTGCAATTGCAATTTGTTCTATTCCATGCCATTAAGAGTTATTGCAGCCAATAGTTTACCAAGATCAAGCAGTTAGGTGAAGTGTATAACGGCAGGCGGCATACTAAATGCAATTTATACCTCACCAGCAGACTGAGCACTGAGCACATATATATACATGTATAACCCCCACCCCACCCCACCCCCATTTTTCGCAATGAAATTGACCAGAGGATAAATGAAAAACTGAACTGATGTGATAAAAAAGAGAAGTGGAACGTAGCAGACAAGGGCAACCACATTCAGGCCAGTATTCAAACAATCTGGACTCCAGTGCATGGGCCATCATCACTAATATTGCATTCACATCTGATCAAAGATTATAGAACCAAAGGACTCAATCGCTTTGGTTGAAAATGTCCAAATGGCATCACAATGGTCCCATAGAAGTGTGATAGCAAGGGAGGCTGCCTGCTGCAACACCCTGCCGGGCCTATTCTATATCACATGTTGACTTTTGCTTCTATTGATATATAGGGATGTCAGCCACATGCCACCATATATAAAAGTTTCAGCCACCCTGTGTAACATCTCTCAGCGCCTGTACACTTTCCATTCTCAAGTATGTTTAATTATGCACTTGTAATTCTCCATTGTTGGTTGCATCATTTTGCTGTGGCGTTTATTATTATTAGCTCATGTTTTATGATTGCACATGCTGGACCACAACAAGAAACATTCTGAGGCAATATCATGCGGCATACGTAAGAGCCTTATATATTAACTCTAGGCACTTGGTGGTAGAACCTCTGCTTGGCTAGTGGCATTGCTACTGCTTTCAAAGCATATTGATTTGACTGCAACATAATTCAGTGATGCACTGTCTATGAGCTTACTTAACATATGTGGTGCAGTATTTAATCTTGAGCACGCCTTGGACTGCAAAACAGGAGGACTAGTCACCCAATGCCACAATGAAGTAAGAGATGCACTGGGGGATCTGGCTTCAATAGTGTTCAATAATGTGTTAAATAGAGCCAGTAGTGAGCCAGGAGGGATGGCACTCCTACATTAGTAGCATTGTCTAGAATAGAAGTAAAGGAATTACAGTGGCGCTACTCCACTGATGGAATGTTCAGCAGAGAAGCAAACTTATTACTTAAAAAGGGGATTAACCTCTTGGACAAAGCATACGGCTATGCACAAGCCAACTCACGAGGACTCTTATCATGATCAGATAGGATGATCTGTAGAACTTATCTATTGATAGTTTATATCACTAATATTAGCCCTTGTGTTTGTAATGTATATGTGTAACTATGAATGCAACATTACAACAATTAATATTATATCATTAATATTATAATATTATTATAATTATATTTATATCTATAAAGACAAAGAAGAGTCAGTGTAAATCAAAGCTTGATAACTCCGTTGGCAGCCCTGCACTATCATCTGTCCCAATTCCACTATTCTACCTAGAGCAAGGCCCACGTAGACAAAGAATTGTGGCTCTGAGGATAGCAAAAGAGAGCCTCGCCAGGCAAAGACTTGTAGCGATTTCCCCTGGTGGCTAGGCATGATAAAGTCTGCATGGCTTCTGCACACCAGCACCCATACGTCTCCACTGCTATGGGGGTACATGTCCAGCCAAGCTCTGAGCACCTGGCATCATTAGAATTGTGTTTGCTCACCTCCGCTGCCAGAGCTGCAGATCTATTGTATTTATTTATTTAGTTATTATTATTTATTCGGTTACACATGCAGATACTGATTATATTATAATGTCATGTAGGTAAAACGATGTGTACAACTAGACTACACAGTGTGAACAAAATAATACATATTAAAAATGAATAAGAGAAGGATGAAGTGCACACACTGACACATGTTTGCAGGCATACCTGGTAATAAATTAACAAACTTAATTACCATATTTTGACAGAGGCTTTTACTATAAACTACGGAAGATCTGTAGAACTTTTCTAGCCTGTATCACTAATATTAGCCCTTATATGTGTAACTGTATGAATGCAACAGCACATATTATTATATATATGTTCACAATAATTATATTTATATCTATAAAGACAAAGAAGAGTCAGTGTTAATTAAGGCTTGATAACTCTGTTGGCAGTCCTGCACTATCATCTGTCTGAATTCTACTGTTCCACCTGGTGCAAGGCCCACGTAGACAAAGACTTGTGGCTCTGAGGATAGCAAAAGAGAGCCTTGCGCATAGCCATATGCTTTGTCCAAGAGGTTAATCCCCTTTTTAAGTAAGACGTTTGCTTCTCTGCTGAACATTCCATCAGTGGAGTAGCGCCACCGTAATTCCTTTTCTTCTATTCTAGACAATGCTACTGATGTGGGAGTGCCATCCCTCCTGGCTCACTACTGGCTCTATTTAACACATTATTGAACACTATTGAAGCCAGATCCCCCAGTGCATCTCTTACTTCATTGTGGCATTGGGTGACTAGGCCTCCTGTTTTTCAGTCTAAGGCGTGCTCAAGATTAAATACTGCACCACATCCATCATCCTGCTGTGTTGAATTGTGGCGAATCATTCGACCTTCCTTCTCTTTCTCTCTGGGAAGACCATAAAATCGTTTTAGACGATTCCTGTGCACTACCAATGTTGTCGTAGATCCAACCAACTGAATTCGATAATTCACTGCTGCATTCAGTCGACCAATAACCGTGTATGGTCCCCGCCAAAATGATGCCAGCTTCTTGGTCCTTCCTTGCTTCACCACGGGCATATACAGCCACACTTGATCTCCCACAGCAAATTTCTCACCACTGACACCCTTATCATAATTATTTTTGCTGCATTCATGAGCAGCATCCAGTTTTCCTTTTACATCATTGTAAATCTTCCGAAGGGACTTACCCAATGCTTCCATATATTGAGGGACACTCACTTCATCACCTTCAGACTCCTGACATCGTGGTCTGCCAATGGTAATATCAATATGTAAGTTTGGTGAGCGGCCAAAATTCACATGGAACGGAGAATGTCCACTTGATTCATGGAATGCAGTACGATATGCAAAGAGCGCCTTAGGAATATGGCTGTCCCAGTCCTTCTGATTCTCTGAAACTACTTTGGACGGAATAGCCTCCAAAGTCCTGTTGAATCGCTCTACTTGCCCATTTGCTTGTGGGTGATAAGCTGTTGTTCGTGTTTTGTTAATCCCAAGAAGCTTACACAATGCCACAATTACCCGGCTGTTCAGATTGGCACCTTGGTCACTATGCAATACACGGGGAACACCATACCGACATACCACTTCATCCCCTAGCACTGGTTTCTGAGTCAGTAGCTACCAAAGGGAAAGCTTCAACCCATTTACTAAAAAGATCAGTCACCACCAGGATGTACTTGTTTAATTTTGTGGATGTTGGCAAAGGACCCATGCATAATATCCCAACTGATCACATCAAATGGATAACCACATTTAATCAAACCCAGTGGTGCACGAGGTTGTGGTTGAGGAGGGTTACGTTTCTGACATTGCTGGCATTCCTTGACCCAGCGTTCAATATCTGCCTTATAACCAGACCAATAGAAACATTCCTTGACTTTTTCAGTTGTTCTATGTACTGCCAAATGGCCTGAATCATTGTGGAGTTGTTTCAAAATCATTACAACATGGCTGCGAGGAACAACAAGTTGGGTATGCACTGAATCCTGAGAGGATGCTCTGAATTTGCGACACAAGAGACCATCCTGAAGAAATGCTTTCCTTAACCCAGGGACTGTAGTTGAAGGCAATATCAATGCACCCTTCAAAGCATCTATCACAGGGCCCAATTGTGGGTCATCTGCTTGTGCCTTGCCAAGTGTATGCAAACTGGAAGGTGAAATAAGCCCCTCAACAGCTGCCACTGTACTATCACCGTAAGCTGCCACTGTACTGTTACGTGGGTCAACGGGCAACTTTAATAGTAACTTCACAACAAATGCACTTACAACATTGCCGTACTACGTAGCTAAGCAACTAACACAGCTGTTCCTTATGAATATAATTACGCGGGCATTTCGTGCGCAGGAGCAACATATACATTGTTACAATACTCCCTTCCTAGTTTCTTGCATCCTTGCAAGATCTTAGTGTTGTGAAAAGTGCTGATCCTGCTAGCAACTCCAAAGTTACATCAATTCTTGGAAGTGGGTAAGCATCCTGATGTGTAGAAGCATTCAACTGTCAATAATCAATGCAGAACCACCATAAGCCATTCTTCTTTTTCACCATCACTACAGGAGATGACCAAGGGCTACTGCTGGCCCAGATTACTCCTTTTGACAGCATCTTTTCTACTTTTTCATTTACATTCCTCTTCAAACTTTCAGGTTGGCGGCGCATAGGCTGTCTGATTGGGCGTCCTGAAGTAGTGATACTTCCCAGTTCTCCATTCTCTGAGACAAACAAATCACCAAACCTATCTAGAAGATTTCTCAATTTTTGTTTCTCCTTTTCTGAAACCTCCAGACAATCCAAATTCAGTTTCACTCCAGCAGATTTGTTGTCACCAGAAACTGATGCTGCTACATTACTGTTTTCCAGTAGAAGTAAATCATTTTGTGCCACAAACTCACCCAACTGAACTCCTCCATACACCTTCACTGCACTAGGGCTCACGTTCATCACCTGCACCATGATGGAGCCACCAGATGACACATGACCTAAGGAGCGAGCCACACAAAAATGTTTTGGTAGTTTGACAGCAGGCTCTATCATCCCATCTAGTTCTGCTTGAGTACAGAACTCCTCCTTTAAAGTAGCAACAACCACACGTACGGAACGTCCCGGGATCTCCGTGTCCTCCAAAGCATGTACTGTGATGCTACTCTTGTTGTTGTTGGAGGTTTCTTCCTGAGTGGGGACCATAACCGACTCATTTCCCAAGTGAAGAGTGTTAGTCCTAAAGTCCATGACAGCCTTGTTGCTTCTAAGAAAGTCAACACCCAGTATGCACTCAAACGTTAAATCCTTAACAACTATAAACGTATGAGCTGCTTGGAAAGTTCCCAGAGAGACGTCAATATTCACTTGACCCATCACTTTCAAAGGCAGGCCATTCGCACCAATTGCCGTTTTGGAAGTAGCTGTCAACGATTTCCTGCTCCTATCGTCCAATGCATCATTCCGAATCACAGATAAAGCTGCGCCTGAGTCCAGTAGTATTTGCAAACATCTTTGTCCCACATTCCCACCAGCAAAAAGCAATGAATTCATAGTAGATGAATTACACCCAAAGATCAATGGCTGCACGGCGCGTTATAGGTCGTGAAAGCGGGTAACTCGCGATGTACCTCTCCTATTGGAAGCGAATTATCTACGTTCCCAACTGATAGAAAGTCGAAATCAAAGCTGAATCTTGAAAGACTTAGAAGGTACTGACTAGCTTATAATTGTATATGCTACATGTAAAAGCCAACTTTTTTTTGCCAGGGATTTTTGATACCAAAGTTACGCGAGAAAAGCGATCTTGTCATTGCTGGTAGGAGGAGTGTCGCTGCCACATTTTGTGGAGCCATGGAGAGTAGATGCTCCTTTACCATTAGCACCAATTGTCGAACTTTGTCAGGAACTGAATGGTACGTCCTTTGTAGTCCGTTGAACCTTGCATGTATGGATTCAGCCTCCTGTGTTCTCCGAGGAGGCCAAAGCCAACATGCGTAGTGGCCTACTTAATCCACCATAATCTGAAGAAACCTCGTATAAAGCAACACATGGATACAGGCTGATACTGATTTACTTATTTGGGCCCTTGTAATGTAGTATTGTCGCTAACGTAAGTAAGTCTGGGTAAGAGCAAAGAGGCGCCGCTCCCCCATTGAATCACTCGACTATGGGATGTGATTTGTGCCAAAATTGATTCATTCCTTTGCGGGTGCGTAACACACCACAAACCGCACTGTGCGTGCTGCACGCGCAGTAATTAGCTGCGTGGGAGTACAAATTTCGATGGGCGTATCTCATTCCGTATATCTAAGGCTCGAAATTGAACGAATTAACAATTGTTTATTATAGTGCTCTACAAATAGAATACGGAACAGAGATCTTGCGTGTGCACTTTGAGATCATCATGTCTAGGCGAGAGATTGTTAAGCGCCCCCCACTTCAATGTCGAACAATGTAGGCTTATTTTGTAATTTTTAAATGTTGTATCTGTGTAGCGCTCGGTAATCACGAAACATTAAAGTTAAAGTATTGGGGGGGGGGGGGGGGGGGGGTTGGGGAACTAAGCTTCGGTTTCTGCTAGGGCTGCTGTATTTTCGTGCGCTAGAGAATTCTATTTGTGTTATGAAAGGAAAGGCCGCCCGCCTTCCACCAGCTCTGCGCTGCCATCTCCTGATTCTTAATAGGCCTATTTTCCCGCAGCTAGCAGAAGGTTGTTACCGGGTTGTGGACTTTTGGTGACGAACACGGCTGGATTCGTCGAATGGGCTAAAAAAATTTAACCATTCTGGCATCATGGAACAGAAATCTGTCTGCCATTGATGCCTGTTCCCTGCGGAAGGTGGCTCTGTGAATAAGATGAGGCTATATAAGTGCCAGGTGAGGGGCTTACTCTGACTCTGTGTGTGTCACAGAATCTTTATGCTATCATGGTTTACATATAGTTTGTACAACGGTGCCTCTAGTATGTAGAGAAGCTAGCTGTGTTCCTGATGAGGCATGCAGAAATTGCTCAAAACATTGAGGATTTGAAAATGTGGATTTAATCATGATTGGCCATGGACACTGGCACTTTATGTTGTATTTGATGTCGTGTTAACTGTCACAATGTTCTTGCTTCATGCAATAAAGCTAGTAAAATATCAAATAATATATCAATGTTGTACTTTTTAAAAATAAAATGATTGGGAGTCTCAATTTGGTTCATGCTCTGCCTGTTAATAGTTGACACATAGGTAGTATTCTAGTTCTCTTACAACTTTCTAAAATGTATGCATGTGTGTGCATGTGCATGGATCTGACCAAAGTGGGACTTAAGAGCAGCATACGTTACTCAGTCTCCTTAACATCTATGACTGGCTCCCACCATTCATTAATGTACAAGCTCATATACATATCATCACATCCCTTTAGAGCAAACTGCTGAAAAGCTAGACTATTATTTGTGCGTGAATAAGTGCATTGTTGTAATATACATGTATTTATTGCCACTATCTGGAACAAAACTGTACACAGTCCGTTGCAATTATTGCATAAAGTGGAAGCTGCAATAAATTCATGTCGTCATTATTAATGTTTGTATATGTACACATGGCTGTTTGCGACTAGGCATTAGATTCATATCCCTACGTATCGCGATTTGAGTAAATCGCGCCGGATATTTAAAAGTATACTATTCATTGAGCAATTATAAAGTCACACAGTTGAGGCTACGTTGTTGCGGCAGCGACAAAAGAACCAACACATAAACCGTCCTATCATGCTGTAGAGGGGTTCTCTTATGTTGCCAAAAAAAAAACTGGTACATGGAGGAGTTGCATTGACGTCACGCGCGTCTTGTATTGTTTAGTTACGTCATATGTATGTTATATTTATTTATACGGATAATACCACGTGAGCGTATGACACCGCCTTCTTTCCTCCGTCGTTCGCTCCCGTCCGGCTATTGTTTATCTCGTACCCACGCGGTCTATATTTATAGCAACATACTGTGATGTAAGACGCGCGTGACGTCACATGCAATAACTATCTAGCGATCCTAGCCAGTGACAAGCGCGCGCTGAATGATACTGTTCACTAGCTGCATGCTTAAAGTAGGTCATCTGAATATGATGCAAATTTTAAGTGGCGCAAGTATCAAAGGAACTATACGGGATAATCTTTTCCGCCCCCCTATGCATGCATCATCACGTATATACGATATCATTGTACAGATGCATACATACTCCGTCCCCAGGTTATATTTCCTAATTACGCTTACGATACACAAAGTACCGGCGCTTTTTAAAAACGATTTGTCTCGAGGAACATTACACCGAAGCACGAAGCACCTTTATGCGTGCGCGACAGTAATTATGGCTCGGGGGTTGACACATGAAAGCTAATGAAAATACCTATTTTCTACTACTGCGAGGTACGTATGCATCACAAAATGCCCTTTCTCGTTTTATTAAAGACACTTTAATCGAATATATGTACACACACGCACACACCACCACCACCACAACATACACGCATACATGCAAACATAAAAACTAAAAAACTTGAGGAAAAACTTGAGTTGTGACCAGACTAGATTCCTGGATTAAGGACATCCAAAACCCCCATTCCACTCTAAAGCTTTGTCCATTGCTGACTCAAATTCAGTGTAAGTTTTGTGGGCTGTTGGCAGTGTAAGTTCCATTGAACAGGTTGAAGCAGTGGGAAATATCCCAGTGTCGTAAAACGTGAGTGTTGGTTTAACAGTAGGTGTAGGTAAATGGTCTTCACCGCTGAAGTATTGCAATAAGTTCTTAAGTTTGCCTCCTATGAATATATAAATATGGTATGAATAAATATTACACAAACACAATCATGATTTACCTTCACTCTTGCTGATGTATTGTTGAAACCATAAATAGGTTATTTCTTCTACTTGTCTGCTACTTTTTCTACTCGAAAATTTAACTTCAAATAAGTTTTGAATCTGATCTAAAAAAATAAAATTAAAAAGATGCTGCAAGTCACTTTAATCTTATATAGCATGCAGCTCTTATACTTGTAAGTGTTATTATAGTAAGTGATTAAAATACATTCATATTTGGTGCCCTTGTTAACCATTTGATCCATTAATGCATGTCATTAGGTACATAATTACAGTAAGCAGTTTTACTGACACTGTATGCAGTTTATAAATAAAGACTAAACTAGTGTAGCTGCAATACGTGTTCCAAATCAAAAACCTTTAACACTATGAATTAGCTACCATCAGAGGACATATACATAACAAATTTTGTAATTATCCACATGAATGTTTATTTGCTCCTAGCTTGTCCATGTAGTCATTTATAAATTCAGGTAATTAACGCCTATTTCTCCAGTCAGCAATTTAAATGGAACAACCCCATCAAGGGTTGAGATATAGAATACCCCTATTAAGTGTAAAAGTTGTGGATTTTTTTAAATAGGAGAACATATGTTATTTCCTGCACTTGGGTGTGAAAATGAGAATTTTCTACAGATATTAAGGACCCATGCATTCTCAAGGATGGATTACATTACCACTATGCTTATTTCAGCATGGATTATAATGCATTTATGCTATTAAAGCAAGCATAGCAGTAATGTAATCTATTTGCTTCTGCTAACTGGTCCTGGGGTATTAACTAGCCTTGAGAGTACAGAGGTTTAGCATTCTCATTTTCATATCCAAGCAAGAAAAATAACATTTTTTTTTGTGGAAGCTATTAAAAAATTATAGCTTTGTATAAAAAAAATCCACAACTTTTTTTGCTTCATTGGGGGTATTCTATATCCAATCCCTTAACAGGAATTTTTAATTTAAATCGCTGATTGAACTAAAGAGAAGTAGGTCTTGGTTACTCCACTTTATAGATGACTGTGGACAAAGAGCAAAAGAACATACCTTTATGTCCAACCTTAAATTAAAGGTTTTAGACTTGCAATATGCATGTTACAGAGAAATGCGATATTTTATAGCTACATCAAAATTATAATCGACAATGTAACAATTATGTCTTTTTTTATATACATACCTGCACTGGGTTCCTTCGTGTTTAATGTGAATGTCTCCTGAAACAGTGTAGCGTGACTGCAAATGGTGTTGTGCACGTTCAGTGCTCTTAGTCCCTCCACAAGCTGATCCAATTCAGCTTTGACATTTAAGATGACATTCTGCATTGCAAATGTTTGCATGATTGATTCCTTTTCTGCCATGTTTATTTCAGTGACATAAATCCCACATTTATTCAATAGATTTACAAGCCTATCAGCATCTGTCAAACTGTTCAGATTCGCTATCTAAATGTACATAAAATGACCAAATATGAAAATTTGTATAGTAATTTTTTTAACAATAAGCTATATTTGTACACAATACATAATATGCATATATCCTCCCCCTCCCCCGTCCAAAAAAATATTACCCCCAAAGGCACATACCTCGCTATATATTGTTTTCACATCTGAAGGTAGGTCGTCAGTTTTGAAAACAATTGTTGCCAGCTCACTACCACAAATGTATTCGTATATTGGAACAGACATTAGATTAAATCCATTGCCACTTGATACAAGAGAGATGGCCATATATTGTCCCATTCGAAAATAAACCCGATCCTGTGAAGAATTTATATTAAATG
This sequence comes from Spongilla lacustris, assembly GCA_949361645.1. Classification (NCBI taxonomy): domain Eukaryota; kingdom Metazoa; phylum Porifera; class Demospongiae; order Spongillida; family Spongillidae; genus Spongilla; species Spongilla lacustris. The sequence goes on along the minus strand of OX442429.1, from coordinate 4,649,585 downwards.
ACAGTACACCTTACATAAAGGTAACAGTAGTATTTTAAAACATGGGGCAGTTTCGGAGGTGTTGTATTACATACATAAAATTCCCTTAACCGATAAATGACCAAATTATTCATTATGTAACGGGTGCACCGTATAACCAGATTTAATTTTAACTTATTCACGTCTGTCAATCAAGTTTGCTTCGTGCGATCGCGTAGTATTTCGTTTGTTTTACCGATTTCTAAGACCAAAAAGGATCGCTACCATGTTCTCTAGACTCAAAAAGTGAAGCACAATGTATTCTAGAAACTTGAAGACACGAAGCCGTTCCATACACGAATCGTGGTCGGGTCATCGCTAATGTCTACCTATGAACGGTAAGGAACCAGTTTTTGTGATACTCTTATTGTTTGGGAGGTGTGTAGCTTGCGCATATGCATTTTGTATAATTTTGCTTGCATATATGTTCTGTTTGTATCCCTACCGTGTTGTAACTTTTTTTAGAGCACATCTGTTGTTTCTAGCTTTTTTTGTTATGGCAATTTGATGCGCGTTTATGGCATGGGGCATTGAGAAGGGTGTGGCTAAAGAGACTAGGGCAGGTGGGAAGTATGTTATGTAGGAAGAATGGTTTGAAATAAATAAAAGTGTGGTGAGGACATGACATGGAAGAGTGTTGTGTGCTATGTGCCTGTGTGCTATGTGTGCTATGTGCCTGTGTGTTATGTGTATGTGTGCTATGTGTAGAGTGTTATGTGCACACTCATGGTGTAGAGTGTTGTGTGCACACATATTGTGTGTACTCATATGGGTAGGGGTGTGAGTAGGTCCACTGCACACTCCACACACAACACTTTTCCCTCCTATGTGTGTGCACACAACACCCACTCCACACCTCCACACACTATACTCTCGCCTCTTATGTGTACCTTATGTGTGCACACAACACCCACTACACACACACAACACTCTTTCCTCATGTGTGTGCACACAACACCCACTCCACACCTCCACTCACAACACCCCTTCCACACACACAGCACTCTTCCCTCCTGTGTGTACCTTGCTATGTGCCTTTGTGTTATGTGCCTGTGTGCTATGTGCCTGTGTGCTATGTGTCTGTGTTATGTGCCTGTGTGCTATGTGCCTGTGTGCTATGTGCCTGTGTGCTATGGGCCTGTGTGCTATGTGCCTGTGTGCTATGTGCCTGTGTGCTATGTGCCTGTGTGCTATGTGCCGGTGTGCTATGTGCCTGTGTTATGTGCCGGTGTGCTGTGCCTGTGTGTTATGTGCCTGTGTGCTATGTGTCTGTGTGCTATGTGCCTGTGTGCTATGTGCCTGTGTGCTATGTGTCTGTGTTATGTGCCGGTGTGCTGTGCCTGTGTGTTATGTGCCTGTGTGCTATGTGCCTGTGTGCTATGTGCCTGTGTGTTACATGTATGTGTGCTATGTGCCTGTGTGCTATGTGCCTGTTTATTACATGTATATGTGCTATGTGCCTGTGTCCTATGTGTGCTGTGTGCTATGTGCCTGTGTGTTACATGTATGTGTGCTATGTGCCTGTGTCCTATGTGTGCTATGTGCCTGTGTGCTAGTGCCTGTGTATGTATGTGTGCTATGTGTCTGTGTGCTATGTGCCTGTGTGCTATGTGCCTGTGTATGTATGTGTGCTATGTGCCTGTGTGCTATGTGCCTGTGTATTACATGTATGTGTGCTATGTGCCTGTGTCCTATGTGTGCTGTGTGCTATGTGCCTGTGTGTTACATGTATGTGTGCTATGTGCCTGTGTGTTACATGTATGTGTGCTACGTAACCTGTGTGCTATGTGCCTGTGTTACATGAATGTGTGCTATGTAACCTGTGTGCTATGTGCCTGTGTGTTACATGTATGTGTGCTATGTGCCTGTGTGTTACATGTATGTGTGCTATGTGCCTGTGTGTTACATGTATGTGTGCTATGTGCCTGTGTGTTACATGTATGTGTGCTATGTGCCTGTGTGTTACATGTATGTGTGCTATGTGCCTACATCACCAGGTGTGGTACTTACTAATAAACTAAAAGTTGGATGTGCACACCCTCTGTTTATTAGTTCTCCATTTCTTCCCCATAGTCACTGATGGCTGAAGTTGTCACTACCCTCGCACTATCTGAGTTATCTAAGCTGGGCTATTACCTCATCTTAGCTTAGATATTGTTTGTGTATATAGTTTATTCATGTTCGTGCCTAATACATTCATGAGGTGACGCCCTTCAAACGGCAGTACTTATCTGGATAGAATCAGCCTCGTACATGCACGCGATCGCTAACATTTTACTGCTCTGGACGTAGAATAACAGAAGGCACACTTCTATCAACACTGTACGAGTGCAAACGAAGCTTCGTTGTAGTTGCATCCGGTTTATAATGATTACGTACAAACCCCACTCCAGCTGTCTGCGATCGCAGACAACCGCTCTTACGCAACATTCAATTATGTACGGTAATTTTGTCTGCGAACGCAGACCGTGGTAATTTATCGGTTAAGCTCTGTGCCAATATTGCTACATCCAATGCCTCATGTGGAAAAAAAAACTACCATAACTTTCAGCTTGACGACTTCAAATTCGGTTTGTGGGTAGAGAGGTCCTGCAACTATTGGATGTTTTTAATTATTGTCATGCGTGATTTGCACCAATGAATCTGGCAAATCATTTCCTGCTCAATGTATCGGACAGGTGGTGATTATATGATTGGGGAGTATTAATTGTTGTATTACCTTTCCTCTGGAAATTTATGGCAGGTTTGAACCCCTTAGGTAATCAGACATTGTGATACTCCCATAGCAAAAACGCCCACATGCAATTTTAAAAACTTTCTTCTCAATTACCTTCCAGATCTGATAAGATACATTTCACTAGCATAAGAGGTTTATTGTATTGTAACTTCATCACATTTGAAGCATGTTAGTGGTTATGCACACAAAACAACAAGTTAGAAACGTCTCTAGCTTAATTGTATTAGTAATGCACACAACAGATTTTATCAGGCTTAGGAGTTGACAGCAGTTGTCATTGTGGACAGAAAACATAGAAACACTCTTCAGAGAGCCTACCCACCTCACTATTTAAACACATGCATCATGTCATGGATGTAGGATTTTAGTTGAGTAAAAAGTAAGACAAGTAATTACGGAAATTATATATTACTGGCCTACATTTAGCAAGTTTAGCCAAGTTAAGTAATATTTTATGAATACAATTTTTGTAATTACTTTCTTTTTACTCAACTGAAATCCTAAATCATCGGTTTTATATATCTTGTAGTAAATACATACCTTCAATGCAATAACATTGTGCCGTAAGGTCCCATAATTCCAAAAAGCATCTCTGAATTCTTTCCTCAATATAGTGAAAAATTCCCGTGTTAGTCCTCCAGCATCGATTCCCTTCTCTGAATCAAACTGAACCTATAAACATAAAAACGAACCTTTTCAGTGGCACAATCTGGCAATGTACTTTGCCATTTAAAATCAATGCTCCAAAAACAGAGAACAATGTGATTAGTACATACCACCATATTTTTTGTGGGAGTTACGTTTTGCTTAAGAGCATCCTCCAGTAATTGATTCCTTCTAACTTTAATCTCGAAATCACCATCTTTTATAAGACTTTTGAGGTTGTTTATGATATCTGCCATACTATAATGCAAGTTTAGGAATAATATATATGTACACATGCTATAATATTTACCATGAACTGTAATCTTCCTGCCTGCTAATCATTAACGCATATTTTAATTCACTGTCTTCATCCTGAAAATTGAACAGAAATGCAGTGAAGTCAATAATTTGATAACACATTGTTTATAAATGACTGAAAAAGCATTTAATGATATTAATTTATCATCTAATTTGGATGATGATAATGTTACAGGTAGGATGAAATTATAATTAAATCTTATACATGACATGCATCTTAAACTTGCATCTGATATGGTGATACAGGGCGGTTCTGTGGTATGAAGAGGCCAATTGTCTTTCCTGTCATGCCTATTAAATGGAACATTTAATACATGACAATGTAAACTGAACAACACATTTGAATGTTAAAGAACTACATGCGGCTGATGAATTTTTTTTTCTATTTCAAAATTATCCATGTATTATTCAAACTATGCTTTCTGTTAATTTAATATGAAGACTGAAACAAACTGTCATATTATCTTTGAAATCTAATGCAATTTATTTAGAGGTATTATGAATTTTACCATAAACCAACTGAATTTACTAAGGTTGGGTACCAATATTAATAAACATGACATAAGAGTAGAAAATGTAATTTAAAAACATAAAAACAGTGAAAGCTTTATTCCAGCTGCTTGGTTAATTTGGGTGTAGTGACCATATTCAAAAGGCACAGATTTTCCTGTCCTCATTTGTTGATTTTAAGTACACATCGAGCTCAGAGATAAGTAACTGACTTTGGGTGCTTCTTGTTTTCAACTAGTATCATCGAGTCAACAGCTGTTATGAAATGTGCTAGCTTTTCCTCATCTTGGGCAGTCGTTACGGGTGTCATATATCGGGTGTATACAAATGAACACAACACTTTTAAATAACTAAAGTTAATTAAACACTTAATTTTTTAACCTAGTTAAGCAAATACCAAACAATCTAAAACTCTAGTTTATTGAGTTGCATTCAACATGCGTGCTGCCAGAGTACCATTTCTTTCCCAACATGTACACTCGAGTCTTAGTAATTACGACAATACTCCTTTAAACATGAGCCATTTTTTTCGTGCAGGTCAAGGTGGGGGCTTAGTACATACTCTATGGTAAAGCAATATCAGTTTGCTGGGGGGGGGGGGGGGAGGGAGGGAGGGGGGCATAACACTGTAAGTAGACTTAGTAATGTCCTCACCTTACGATAGTCGGAGTCCTTGTAGAATGTGAGGTATTGATTTTTTCTTGTTGATTCTGTAAAAATATATCATAATGAAACAGTGTCCTCATATGATCCTAAAAAATATGTATTTATACAAATATCCATGCACTTAACATTTCATTTCACATTTCAGCTATGCACAAATCTTACCCCTTTTGGTTTGAAAATATTTGGGAAACAATCATCATCATCCGAATCACATAAACTTCTAAAGGGAAATTGACAAAATAAGGTTAACTATTCTTCATTACCAAGTGCCTATCTGCTGCTGATTATACCATTTTAATTAACTTTGCATCAACCTACTGTGATTTGGAGCATGCTTTGAGATGTTCATGCAAATCTCCAATCTCCATTTCTATGTGGCACTTGAAACAAGTCTCTTTTGGTTGGTGAGAGATAGCCTTTAATTAAAAATAAAGTCAGTAGCCATAGTCAGTTAACTGAATAAACTTACCATTTCAGAGCTTGGTTCTGCAGAGTCATCATAAATGTTCTTCTGCAGGGGCCGAATGTAGAGTACTCCACGATGGATAATATCTCTTAAATATTTAACTGTATAGCCACTTTCGGGTGGCTTAATCATTATCAGGCTACAACCACTGGCCACCAACAATGAATAACCTCCACAATCCTGCAGAGCAGGAAAAGTATTCATGATGATTTCGTGTATATGGTTAACATCACCGTCAATCTCAAATGTTAACTCAACGTTTGCCATCCCTTTTGATGCTAATTTGATTTTCTCAGCAGTGTTAGGGCATACATCTTGCTGCGTTGATGTAAGCAAAGTGGTAAACTTTTTCCAATACAATGCTTTTGCAGTCTTTTTTGCTGGTACAAGTGTGGACAATTGGTGCCTTTTATAACCGAACACTTTCCCAATCTCCTGGTGAGGGCTCTTAAGATTTGACCTTTTCTGCGACCATGATGGATCTTTCCTGGGCAGTGACCCCTGAGACCCAGAAGGACCTTGCATGAACCCAGAAGGACCTTGAATCAACCCAGATGAACCTTGCATGAGCCCAGAAGGACCTTGCATGAACCCAGAAGGACCTTGAATCAGCCCAGATGAACCTTGCATGAGCCCAGAACAACCTTGCATGAACCCAGAGCAACCTTGCATGGGCCCAGATGAACCTTGCATACCAGAAGGACCTTGCATGAGCCCAGAAGAACCTTGCATGAACCCAGAAGAACCCTGCATGGGCCCAGATGAACCTTGCATACCAGAAGGACCTTGCATGAGCCCAGAACAACTTTGCATGGGGCCAGATGAACCTTGTATGAGCCCAGAAGGACCTTGCATGAACCCAGAAGAACCCTGCATGGGCCCAGGTAAACCTAGCATACCAGAACAACTTTGCATGGGGCCAGATGAACCTTGCATGAGCCCAGAAGGACCTTGCATGAGCCCAGAAGGACCTTGCATGAGCCCAGAAGGACCTTGCATGAACCCAGAAGAACCCTGCATGGGCCCAGATGAACCTTGCATACCAGAAGGACCTTGCATACCAGAAGGACCTTGCATACCAGAAGGACCTTGCATACCAGAAGGACCTTGCATACCAGAAGGACCTTGCATACCAGAAGGACCTTGCATACCAGAAGGACCTTGCATACCAGAAGGACCTTGCATACCAGAAGGACCTTGCATACCAGAAGGACCTTGCATACCAGAAGGACCTCGCATACCAGAAGGACCTTGCATACCAGAAGGACCTTGCATGAGCCCAGAACAACTTTGCATGGGGCCAGATGAACCTTGCATGAGCCCAGAAGGACCTTGCATGAACCCAGAAGAACCCTGCATGGGCCCAGATGAACCTTGCATACCAGAAGGACCTTGCATGAGCCCAGAACAACCTTGCATGGGCCCAGAAGAACCTTGCATGAACCCAGAAGAACCCTGCATGGAACCTTGCATACCAGAAGGACTTTGCATGGGCCCAGATGAACCTTGCATGAGCCCCGAAGAACCTTGGTTGGGCCCAGACGAATCTTGCATGAGCCCAGAAGGACCTTGCATGAACCCAGAAGGACCTTGCATGAACCCAGAAGGACCTTGTATGGGCCCAGAAGTACCTTGCATGGGCCCAGAAGGACTTTGCATAGGCTTGGAAGGATCTAGTGATCCCTGAGAACCGGAAGGCTCTTGCACAGCTCTTTCCAGAGGCAGTGATTCCAATTGATTCTGACTCTATTAAATAAAGAACCATGCAGTGCATGTTTTGTACCATGTAAAAGTATAGGCTAAAAAACTATATTGGCAACTTTTATTTATACATGCATGCAAGCAAGTATAAATACGTGTTAGCAAGTTCATACAAAAGTAGAGGTATCCCAGTTTGCAGCAGCGGATGGATTACATCACAACAATGCGACCAGGAATATAAATTAATGCGCAATTCGCTTGCGCCGTATGATTTTAGCTTAATCATTTCTACCTGTCACATTCTGCCAACGACGGCAACGTTTCAATCCTATTTCTATACGAGGCGTTTAACCCAACTGATGTAGATTCTACATGTATTCTCGCTAGAATCTAAAAATAAGGCCAAATAATGTATAGCTTTTAGCGAAATACAAAGTGCAAGGTTAACAACGTTATAGGCGAAATTTAGCGCAAAAGGTCAAAACTAGCTGTTTTGCATGCTCAAATCGCTCACTAAAACCGCTTAGGGTGAAAAAATCCTGCCTCAGGTGCTAATCAAGCTCTTAAGCACAACAAAACCTCCTGTCTATCTCTGACGTGTATGCATGCGTACCTATTTCTCACAGCGAGTAAAACCCAAAAGCACAATCAATTGCCGCTGCCGGTGAGAAGACTGGCAAATGCACCTGTTCGATCCTGAAAAACTGTTGTTTTCAAGTACAACTCACGTGAGATATCACATGAAAAATAGGTGAACCCGCATGCTCGAAGACCTGTTTTCGCGTAGCTGTGATGTAATCCATGCATCCACTGCTGCGAACGGGTCTGGGGCCGAGACTATGACCCTTACATGTACGCGTAAATAACTTGTTTACTCATACAGTTCGCTTGTATGAATAATATTAGAGTTACCACAGTACCTCCCCGTGGACCACCCCCCATCTTTCACGCATGCGTAATAAAATTAACTTGCACGCATGTATGAATAATATCTGAGAATATCCCTCCCCAAGCGTAGAGAATATCCCTCCCCAAGCGTAGAGATAAAGATATAGACTGCTACATGACGCGATATTAAATAGTGGCAACTTTCAAAAATGTCTCGAGGCCGGCTAAAAGTTTCGCAAATCATCGTAAAGGGTTACTTAACTTTTTACCATACTCATTGATCATGAGTTCATGCGACAACTCGGCAGGAAGTCGTCCCAAATGTGCCCACTGCCTGCAATGCACTTATACAAATTGTTTTCTCTAGTCCTGCTGATTCCTGCGTATGTCACCACGCTATAATACAGCTAAAAAAAAAAACACTCGCCTTTTACTTTTATCAGCAGTTCACACGCGCGCGTGCATGCCGTTTAGCAAAAAAGCAGATACAAGCACGTCAGTTGATAATTTACTATAGCATTTAAAAAGCGCATGCATGCATGCATGCGCGTGCTATGCAGCGGGTGAAGCATGCACTATACCGGCCTTTCTTACTCATCTGACCAGTTATTTTCCGAATGGCAATTCATGCATGCACAAACCTTGTTTTTGAAATCTTCATAAGAATGAAGTAGGTCTTTTAAGGTTTGATAAAAAGCTGCTTCGGCACCATTCTTTTCCATCTTGTTCGCGCAATAATTCAACCTCGTGGTGAACCATGTGATACGTAGGTGTAATTTTGCTGATCACGTGAAGAGATAAATCCCACGTGATATAATTTCATGCATGTAATTTGTCTAGTAAATTTGACGACAAAGTTGAATGTACGTTTTTTTATGTTTTAACTGTTATCTATTTGCTCGACTATATATGCATTGAGTACTAGGGCGGATATACGATTTTATATTGGAAGAATTTGTTGCTGTCCGCTGAGGCTCGATACAAAAAGTGTGCATGCCGTCCGCCGATTGGAGGGTGCAGAGAAAATATGTTATCTCTGGTATAGTACTTCAGTGGGGCCCCGTGGTCCCCCCCCCACACACACACACACTCACAGTCTCACACAAATAAAGGTATATGCACAAGGTACATGTAAGGGCCTGTGGGGAGAGGGGAGGAGGAATTAAACCGCCTAGATCCGCTACTGAGATCAACCGCTTTCAGAATTTCGTTTTATCGAAATAATCACTATTCATATGCAGAAATCGGTTGGAAATCGATTTCCTTTTTCGCTTTTCCTATAGTCTTGCACCCAGACCTATAATCGTAACTTCTAACTATTACGTCACGCCCGTACTGCATGGACATAAGGTCCACAAAAATCCATGCATGCGCCATCACCTCATCAAAATGCATAGGGCTGTACAGTGTATTATTTAGTTAGGCGAAGCTAAAAGTGTGTGTGCATGGTTGGGGGGGGGGGGGGGGGGGGGGGGGGGAGGGGGAGCTTTGCTGCACATGTATAGGTTAATTTTTCCCTCTTAGTATTTTGGTGCCCCTATTGTGCAGCAGCCATTAACCTGAAAAATTGATTAGACTTTTTATAGTCAATTAAGTGTTACACACGTTCAGCAAATTTGCTATCGGTTCTTCTTATGTAAAAAAAAAAAAACAATGTACGAAATATATAATACTAGCTGCATGCGATATAATCAGTAATACTTGTACAAGTTATACCTGTTAATGTATGTCCTCACTGGGTACAAGGCACCTGTAGAAAACTCTGCATGCATCATCTGAAGCCGAAATTTACTTGACTACTACCTGGTATTTTCTGTATGGAATGCGCAATTAGAAAGCTGTTAGCCATTTATAGCAGGATATGTCTAATTTATAAATGTCAGCATATTTGGTCCGCCCCCGCCACAAACGGTCCTACGCAAAGCGCGTGCATTTATAAATGTGAAAGCACATATATGCATCAGAATATACTAGAGAAATGCCTGCAGATGAAAACAAAGACCTGGTCGTCTTTACTTGAGGGGATATTTTGAATACCAACAATGAAAAAAAGAGTCACCACACAACCTATATGTTTCACTTTATAATCACCATCAACCTCTGATACATTATTTTGTCCATCTCCTGACATAGATCACCTGCATGCATTAGGTACCCCATGCATCACCATGATCAGCTAGCTGCGTCTCTATATCACCTATAAACGATGATCCTATACATTAGCTTTTTCTTAATTCCTATAGCTAGCAATGGATGCAAAATTTACTGCAAGAACTTCAGTATTCATCGAGAAGCCTAAGCATTTTCCATGCAGAATTTTTTCCTAGGAGACAGGGAACTAAATTCAATCAAAGTGCAATACTTTTTAAATAAAATTGTTCTTGCTAAACTGATGCGACAAAATAGTAATAATAAATGTAAAACTGTACCATGCATGTCGACTACCAATTGAAGGAGAAAGTTATGTTCCTCTGCATGGCTCTAGATCTGAAAGATGAAGTCCAACACTGCATGGGTATAATGAGGCTGACAACAGAAGATAATAAAGTGATTACTATTAAAGTGCATGCATGGTGATCAGATTGTAGATGCTGGTCAGAATCGCGAATGTATATCTTCATATACAAGAGCTTGAAGTGGCTGCACTGGGTATATATGGTCTTCTCATATTACATTCCACTCTGTAACTTATATAATGCATGCTTATAGATATAATTATTATATAAATTATTATATAAATATAACCTGGCAAGTAATTTGTGTGGTCTGCATTAATCACCGGTCTGTATATTAAGAGAAGTATAAGTCATGTCATGCAAATAATTCCATTAAATTTATAGGTGTGCATGTCAAGTCAATAGCTGTGATAAGAGAGTTGCATGTAGTTAAACCACCATCTGCAGTAGAGGTACATGCACCTTATGGCCACGAAAGGAGAGAAAATCCTCTCCGCTGATTAGGACTATGCAAGAGGAACATTACTTCAAGGCTGCCCTCGAGCTAGGACCATGTGAGCGGCTTCGAATCCGCTCTCTCCATCTATCGAGCCTGCGTCGTGTATGCATGTGTGAAACAAACGCCTGCTAACTATATGCATGTGTAAGTTTGCATGCATGCATGTTGTTTAATTTCAGCTTAGTATAGTTACATTATAAATGATGAAAAATACATGCATATCATTTAGAGGAGGACAGGCACCAATGTCCGGGGGGACAATTCTTCCAGGGGGACAGCCATGCCTCCGACACCGGTATCTGGTCTCTATAGTAATATTGCTAGGACGATGCCGGGTATCATTCAAATTGCATCGGATCTGAGGTTGAAGAAAGAGTGGGGAAAATTACGTTTAATATAGCTAGCGACTTTGTCGTGGACGTGGAGTCACATATCAGACACCTTTTTATGACCAGGTGTTTCAAAATGTCGCTATAAAATCCACTTTTATTTTCATAAAAAGGTACACATCTGAACACTGAACGCGAGGAATGAGTGTTTTAATTCACCAACAGATTCTTTTCCTCTGCATATACCTCACTAGTTAGTGGAAATGACTTAGCATACATAAATCGACACCTTTTTAGCATTATGACAAGCATATTTAGGCCACTCCAATAAAATTCCTTGCTTCCCATTTCAATAGGACACTCAAGTTATGGGGACGGGCGGTTCATTTTCATTATTCCTTATTCATGGGCGTCCCCAGGAAGGGGGGGGGGGGGGGGGGGGGGGGGCATGGCCCCCCCTCCTTCGGTACTGAAACCCCCCCCCCCCCCCTCCCATTCTAATTAAAGTGAAAGTATTAACAGTGCAGTGTACTTCGTTTTGCCAAAATGGGCCCAAGTTAATTCAGTATCGCGTACTAACGGGCGCGTACTGGGACTGGGGCATATACGCAAAGTGCATTATAATAGGCCGAAAACGGCCAGCAAACCCCCCCCCCCTCCCCCCCCCCCCCCCCTTCTTTCAGAAAAGCTTGGGACGCCCATGTTATTTGTTATTAATATAAAGAGCAGCCTTTTGAACGGTAGCAAGTGTAATGTATAGTTATACAACCTCTCCCTTTCTTCTACAGGATCAGGCAATTTGTTGTTTGTACTGATCGTTGAGAGTCCATGAGGACATTTCTTGTTACGTGCTCTTTTTCTCGTACAGAGTATTTAACAAACCTACCAAATGACTCAACAACTCGTCCGATTACCAAGTTCAAGTCGACCAAGTCCAGTTTATCCTTGCTAGTGCCCACCTTCACTTTAACTATTATCAATGGCACTATCGATGTACTTGGTCGAATAGATTGTTTGAAAAAATGGCGAAAGGAACGTTTTGATTCACTGGCAAATATGCTATATTTCACGGAAGGATTACACACAATCACAACTGATACTTTCAAGATAGCCATAATTTTGCTATGCCAATTATTCAACAAATGAAGATGTGATGCAATAATGAACGAAAGCATGCGGTACCTAATAATGATGCGATCGGGAAATTGAAAACAAGGAATCTTATAATATTGGAGTGGCCAAAGCAATAGCTAAGATTCCATGCACAATTCATACATTCTTTTTCTTTTGCTGTTGCACGGGCATGTCAGTATTCTTATCCTATAAAGTGTTCTGAAATATGATTCTTCCAAGGTCTGTGTCAGTTTTTTACTGCCCAGGCTGTCACATAAATACAGCTTTCCTTCTGTGCACACTACTGTAACCCAATGGTAGTGTCCAGTGTAAAAAATGTCAGTGAATAGCTGTAGGGACATAATTATATATATGGGAAAGTTTACGAGAAAAGGGACCTAGCGTTTATTATAAAAAAGTATAATAAAAATGCATTACGTTTGATTTGCTATAACTTCCGAACAGTTAACGCTATCAACTTCCTATTTTCAACACTTCATACTGCACCATTTCTCTTTGGTAAAATACATTTTGGAGTCTTGCACTTGCTCCGTGTCAGTATTGCAACGTTCGATACCCCACTGGGTTCAAACCCGCCATAACTTTCGGTAGGAGTAATCAATTCGCTTCAAATTCGGTTTGTAGGTAGAGAGGTCCTATACCTATCGATTTGTTCTGTTCGTTGATTTTTATGCCATCCATTACGGAGATACAGTTGAACAAACTACGTGCCCGTTTTCGCGCTCGATTCGCGCCAATGATTTGGGCAAATTGCGTTCCGCTCAATGTATGGGGAGGCGGGGATTATAACATTGGCGCGAATCAAGCGGGAAAACATGCACGTAGTTTGTTCAACTGTATCTCCGTAACGGATGGCATAAAAATTAACGAACAGAACAAATCGATAGGTATAGGACCTCTCTACCTACAAACCGAATTTGAAGCGAATTGATTACTCCTACCGAAAGTTATGGCGGGTTTAAACCCAGTGGGGTATCGAACGTTGCAATACTGACATGGAGCAAGTGCAAGACTCCAAAATGTATTTTACCATAGAGAAATGGTGCAGTATGAAGTGTTGGAAATAGGAAGTTGATAGCGTTAACTGTTCGGAAGTTATAGCAAATCAAACGTAATGCATTTTATTATACTATTTTATAATAAACGCTAGGTCCCTTTTCTCGTAAACTTTCCCATATTATAATTATAAATTATAATATAATATATATATATATGGGACAGTTTCCGCGAAAATGTCCGAGTTTTATAACATTATAATCTTATAAAAATGCTTCTTGTTTGAGTCGCTATATCTTCCGAACGCTAAACGGTATCGACTTTCTATTTTCAAAAGTTCATGCTACACCATTTCGCTATGATAAATTACATTTTGGAGTCTTGCACTTGCTCCATGCCAGTATTGCAACGTTCGATACCCGACCGGGTTCAAACCCGTCATAACTTTGGGTAGGAGTAATCAAATCGCTTCAAATTTGGTTTGTAGGTACAGAGGTCCTATACCTATCGATTTGTACTGTTCGCTAATTTTTATGCCATCCGTTACGGAGATACAGTTGAACAAACTACGTGCACTTTTTCCCGCTCGTTTCGCGCCTATGATATAACAACCGCCTCCCCATACATTGAGCGGGACGCGATTTGCCAAAATCATTGGCACGAATCGAGCGGGATAAAGTGGACGTAGTTTGTTCAGCTGTATCTTCGTAACGGATGGCATAAAAATTAACGAACAGAACAAATCGATAAGTATAGGACCTCTGTACCTACAAACCGAATTTGAAGCGATTTGATTACTCCTACCTAAAGTTATGGCGGGTTTGAACCTGGTCGGGTATCGAACGTTGCAATACTGGCATGGAGCAAGTACAAGACTCCAAAATGTAATTTGTCATAGAAAAATGGTGTAATATGAACTTTCGAAAATAGGAAGTCGATAGCGTTTAGCGTTCGGAAGATATAGCGATTCAAACAAGAAGTATTTTTATAAGATTATAATGTTATAAAACTCGGACATTTTCGCGGAAACTGTCCCATATATTATATATATATATATGGGACAGTTCACGCGAAAATTGCGCTTCGTATATATAAATAAAACTGAATGTTATAAAATTACCTTGCGTTTGAATAACTTTAACTCACGAATGGTTAAAGCTATCGACTTCCTATTTTCAACACTTCATACCACACCATTTCTCTATGTTAAAATACAGTTTGAAGTCTTGGACCTTCTTCATGCCTGTATTGCAACGTCCGATACCCCTCCAGGTTCAAACCCGCCATAACTTTTGATAATACTAATCAAATCGCTTCAAATTCGGTTTGTAGGTAGAGAGGTCCTATACCTACTGATTTGTTCTGTTCGTTATTTTTTGTGTCATCCGTTACGGAGATACAGTTGAACAAACTACGTGTAAATTTTCGCGCTCGATTCGCACCAACGATTTGGGCAAAGTGCGTCCCGCTCGATGTATGGGGAGGCGGAGATTATAACATTGGCGCGAATCTAGCGGGAAAACGTGCACGTAGTTTGTTCAACTGTATCTCCGTAACGGATGGTATAAAAATTATCGAACAGAACAAATCGATAGGTATAGGACCTCTCTACCTACAAACCGAATTTGAAGCGATTTGATTACTATTAACAAAAGTTATGGTGGGTTTGAACCTGGAGGGGTATCGGACGTTGCAATACAGGCATAGAGAATGTCCAAGACTCCAAACTGTATTTTACCACAGAGAAATGGTGTAGTATGAAGTATTGAAAATAGGAAGTCGATAGCCTTAACCATTCGTAAGTTAAAGTCATTCAAACGCAAGGCAATTTTATAACATTTTATTTATATATACGAAGCGCAATTTTCGCGTGAACTGTCCCATATATATATAGTTTATTTACTGCTGATAAAAAAAATGGTGGATGTATATAGCAGCTTAAGTAGCTTGTGCCGTACGATCAGGCGCGAAGCAGATATGTACTTTGAAGGAAGGGACCAAGTTATTTTGGAGACCCTTGATCGTCATATGGACCTGCTTTATAGGCATCTGCTTGTTCTACCTGAAGTTGACGACGATTCTTTAAGTGTGCTTGGACAACTGTTAGGCACGATGCGCAGCATGTATCAATACTCAGATGACAGCGAAAATGCACAACGAACAACATTTTACCGGAGTGAAACAAGGGTTGGACGTCCTCGTTTTGATATTCTTCAAGACCAGTTAGAATACCTATTGGACCTCAGATTTACTTGTTCTCATATTGCAACGTTGCTGGGCGTATCCTTAAGAACCATTAGGCGCAGAATGGACGAGTTTGGAATTGCAGTTCGCGATCGCTATTCAGCTATAGCTGACGCCGAGTTGGATGAAGAAATCGGCGAAATCAAGCGTTACTACCCAAACGCTGGAATTAAAATTGTCATTGGTAGGGCTAACTGAATTGTGTAGTTATGTATTGTATTATGCAGGATGTTAATTAATAGGGATACTTCGATCACGAGGTTACACTATTCAGCAAATTCGTGTTCGAGATGCCCTTAGAAGAGTTGATCCAGCAGGAGCTGTTCTAAGATGGACACAAACTATACGTCGAAGAATTTACCATGTGCAGGGCCCACTATCATTGTGGCACATGGATGGCCATCACAAGCTAATTCGGTACATTATGTGTGGCATCTGGTATTATTTAGTCACTTTTTTCTGCGCAGATGGCGATTTGTGGTCCATGCAGCAATAGATGGATATTCAAGGCTGGTGGTCTATAACCAGATTTCTACCAATAATCAAGCCTCCACTGTTTTGAAATACTTCATGGATGCTATCAGTAGATATGGCTTGCCATCCCGTGTCAGAAGTGATAAGGGTGGTGAAAATACAGCAGTTGCTTTGTTCATGCTCCAGCACCCTAGACGAGGGGTAAACAGAGGTTCTTTCATTGCTGGGCAGAGCACACACAACCAACGTATCGAAAGATTGTGGAAGGATCTGTATGTCGGTGTTATACAGTTGTATAAGCAGTTGTTTTATTACTTGGAAAGCATAAATGTTTTGGATCCATGTAATGAAGTTGATTTGTTTGCCTTGCATTATGTGTACTCAGACAGGATTAACAAACACATAGCTGAATGGACTGATGCTTGGAACAGACATCCAATTAGCACAGAGCAGAACTTATCTCCTTTGCAGCTGTGGACTGCAGGTTTAATTCAAATGGTCGGTTCTGGTTCTATAGTAGCTGAAGAATTAGAAAATGATATGTTTGAAGTCTTGTCAGATGTAAGTCAATATTGTAACAAAATGCTCTAAATCGAAATACATGTAGAGATTCCATTCCTTAATAACACATCACAACACTACATACATATGAGTAGTACAGGCATCGTATGTTGTTTAATTGAGCACAAGACTAATCATACAATGATCAATTCATTCTTATTAATATAAATATATATAATTATAATTAGTTATATTTATATATACGTAAGTATGTGGAGAGACACCTGAGGTTTTATAATCTCTATATGATGCTAATGAAAAAGTAAAGGTGATTCTAAAAGACAGCTTCAGCCTGCCTCGTAACAGCAATTATCAAACCCTAAATTTGTGTAACGGACCCTGTTTTGTCTTGTCTTGAACACAAGCTTCTTGTAGCATTTTCAGTCAGTGCATGCAGAGGTTTTAAAAATGTATTCCACATGATTTAAAACAATTGCTGTAGCGATTGCTTTTTTTTTGTTTACAATGAATTACTAACATTAAAAGCATAATCCTTATGTAGAAATCTAACTCAGCTTGTTCTGTGCAGAATGTGAAACAAATGATCATGATTTACTTTCGTGCTAAGCACCTGTCTCTAGGTGATGTAAATAAATTGCAATATCACACTGCACTCTAACCCTTATAGTAAAAACTGGTATCTAAGTTTTCTTTCATCAATGTCCATTGTGTGCTGCATGGTTCATTTCTCTGCAGGAAACTGCTTTAAATTTTGGAATTGACTGGGAACAGCTTCCTGCCAACGAGTATAACATAACAACTGTCGAAGTTGCTGAAACAAGCTGCCCAATTTCTGACTTCAACATGTCAATACTGCGACAAAACTTTGATCCACTTATGTGTTGTGATGATTATGGTATTTCTATTTACATAGGTGTGCGTAACTTTATTCTTGACCTGCAGATAGAATCGTGTCACACAAATTTTTAAACTTACATGTATTGTATGTGAATGGTCATGTGCACTTTACTTGTACAATTAACTGCATATTTTTCTACATACCTGCGTGAAGTCAAATGTTCATTGCCAGAGTGAATGCATGCAGTGTGGTTAGAGTATACTGTGCATGCATTTGCTTAGTTGTAATGATAATCTGTGTATAGTGGTCGGGTGAATTCAGATTAACCTTAATTCTTCAGGTCCAAGTCCTACGCGTAGGACCAATATTTGAAAATTCATTATAAATAGAAATGCAGATTTTTGGCATCCATTTCTCTACTGTTGTTTGATGTGTCTATCACCAATTGTCAGTCTATTTTGTAAATCACACCCGTGGTTACACGGTTCTTATTATGTAAAGAATTTAAT
The DNA here is from genome assembly GCA_949361645.1 of Spongilla lacustris. NCBI lineage: Eukaryota > Metazoa > Porifera > Demospongiae > Spongillida > Spongillidae > Spongilla > Spongilla lacustris. Next base: position 4,631,635 of record OX442429.1, on the reverse strand, counting down.
TGTCACCGGCAGAAAAAAGTACGGCAAGTATCACTTTTTAAAAATGTTTTTTTGAAGTATGATGTGTGGGCTACTTTATACATTCTACGGTAGTGTTTTTACTCTAATTGATTTTGTCATTTTTACCGAAAACGCACTGTACGTTTGTCCATTCACTTGGCTATTCCCGCAACATGCGTCTGCATGACAAATACCTATCGTTCATAAGCTTGTGGAGCAAACAAATTCCAAATCTACAATGTAATTTTTTATTTGCTTAGTGCAAAAGACCTGACCTACTACACCCTTCTTTTAAAATGTTGCTCTGATCTTGCCAACATTTCTTTAAGTTGCTTGCAATTAACCGCAAATACATCTTGTAGCGATGCAGTATTGATTGTATTTGACAATCTTTGAAGAATTGCAAGAAAGTAAAAAAATTCCTGAATTAATAACCATTACTATACAGTGCAATGAGATTTTGGTTCATATATATGAGTTAGCTAAAAATTAATCTTGACTTGTGTCCTACGCTAATTCTATACGAGTAGAACGACGGGAGATAAAAGGTTAAAGATCGAATGCATGTTTTATTAAATCATGTTCTTTGTAGTCAATTTCCTCTTGTATATATATGATACATGTCAAAGTGCATGGTGATCAGCATGGCCCATGCAGCATCCAACATGTTCATGTGTTCTATTTGCCGTACAAGTTACAACTGAGTTCTGTGATTGGTGCAAGTGATAATGCAAGTGTACCTTCCTTTTGGAAATTGGCAAGAAGCTTTGAGATTTTTTTTTTAGAAAGACGGCTGAAAATCTAATCTCCAGCTTGTTGATCGTCTTTTAAAGATGCACTATTTGAATTTGTTGCCATAAAGAGGACCAATGATAAGCATGCAGCTTATTGCATTTTGTAATGTAACAAAGGTCACTTCTTTTATAACTTCAGCTAGCTTAATTTTTTAAATAACATCAGCTAGAAGGGAGACGGAAAGAGCAGGCAGTATGGAGAGCAAAGTGCTATCAAGTAAGCCCCCTCGACTAACTGGCACTGTTATAGCGATACATGTTATGTAGACAGTGAAAATGGAAAATCGAATGAACAATTTCAGGTATGTCTAAATAAAGTTGGTTTCCATTCCGAAGGGTGGAAAAGGAACAAGTGATAAGCCTATCTGATGAGAACGTTCGATATCAATGGTAGCAGTAGCTATAAGAAGGAGATATAGGCCTACGGAGATGGCAATACAGAGCTTGATAGGCATGGGGAAACGGTGGTGGTCCTCAACAGAGGACAGTAGAACTATTTATAAAATCTCTCACCTTGACATGCATGTTGGTATCGATGATCTGAAAGTGCACACGCAAGATCTAAAACTGTTGCGTATTCTATTTGTAGAGCGATTGTTAATTCGTTCAATTTCGAGCCTTAGATATACGGAATGAGATACGCCCATCGAAATTTGTACTCCCACGCAGCTAATTACTGCGCGTGCAGCACGCACAGTGCGGTTTGTGGTGTGTTACGCACCCGCAAAGGAATGAATCAATTTTGGCACAAATCACATCCCATACTCGACAGGTAAGACACTTGTGTAATGATGCAAGCACGCGTGTATCTGCACGACACATTTAGTGCGCATTCGGCTATTTCCTAATGAATGCAACTAAATGCGTTCATTTTCTAGTGTGCAAAAGGCGTAGGAAAAAAGTGTACCGATTAATTTCAGTTACAGTAGGTACTTGGAAATCATTTCACGTAACGTTAAATCTGCGTACACGTCAAAATTGTGACTGGTTTTTAGGAAGACTACGAGAGGTACAGTTGAGAACATCACACTTGGCCTAAATTTTTTTTCCATGTGTTCTCTCTTTGATTGTGATTATATCACCAACTGTAAAAGCTGAAAAAAAAAAAAATTATGCACTTGTATTTAATATATACTTAGCAATGTGAACTTGAAAAATGAAATTATTTATTGATGTATGTTATTGGATGATAAACTATTTAGTGACACCCCTCCAAAACAACTTCTTCGTTGATTTTCTTCCTGAAAATGGAATGGTTTTCAACAAAATTAGGTTTATAGATACTTCATCACTGTCTTTAGCTTTTCAGTCTTACGCGTCCAACTTTCGATCAATCGTTACAGTTTAAAGCACCAAAATGTAGCATTTTCGTTACCTTTTTTGTTCGTCTATTTGTGCTCTCCAGCAAGTGCAGAATCGGTCCAAATTTTCAATATATAGCGAGCGATACATTTGATATAGAATCAGCCTCCTTAGGTACTTGTACCGTTCAATGCAACATACAAAAACAGCTCAAAGTTGAAAGCAGCTTGGCAACGTCGCCATTTTGAGATACTTACTATGAATATAATCAAATAGTTAATAAATTATTGATGCTATTATGGCTGAGGGCGGTGCAGACGACGTTGTTTTGGACGGTGGGAAGTTGACGAACGGTTCTTTTCTGCTCACTTTGTCCTGAGCTTGAACTCCAGGTAATACATACGCAAAGCAAGGATCTTTGCATCGGAGTCAGTACGATCAGGCATAAATTCAGACAACGCATCCAGTCGATCTGTAGATGCATCTTTTATATTCAACTTGCTCCTTCTCTTCCTTTTCTCTGCCCGCTGGTCTTTGGTAATTCCGGTGGTGCGATTTTCTCGCGGAGATTTCCTTTTCTTCTTAAGTTCTGCCCACGCAGATTTAGCTTCCACACTAGCGCGCCTAGAGCTGCGCTTGCTACTTGAGGCTTCCTCTGATTGGTTCTGAAAAGAACCGTTCCCACCGTCCAAAACAACGTCGTCTGCACCGCCCTCAGCCACAATAGCATCGATAATTTATTAACTAATTGATTATATTCATAGTAAATATCTCACAATGGCGACGTTGCCAAGCTGCTTTCAACTTTGAGCTGTTTTTGTATGTTGCGTTGAACGGTACAAGTATCTAAGGAGGCTGATTCTATATCAAATGTATCGCTCGCTATATATTGAAAATTTGGAGCGATTCCGCACTTGCTGGAGAGCACAGATTGACGAACAAAAAAGGTAACGAAAATGCTACTATTTGGTGCTTTAAACTGTAACGATTGATCGAAAGTTGGACGCGTAAGACTGAAAAGCTAAAGACAGTGATGAAGTATCTATAAACCTAATTTTGTTGAAAACCATTCCAATTTCAGGAAGAAAATCAACGAAGAAGTTGTTTTGGAGGGGTGTCACTAAATAGTTTATTATCCAATAAAAACACAATAAATAATTTCATTTTTCAAGTTCACATTGCTAAGTATATATTAAATACAAGTGCATAATTTTTTTTTCTTCAGCTTTTACAGTTGGTGATATAATCACAATCAAAGAGAGAACACATGAAAAATTTTTTTAGGCCAAGTGTGATGTTCTCAACTGTAGGTCTTTTTGAAAATGTTGTTCTCGATAGTTCAAGGACGATAAAACTTCAAATTTGCCCTGATCGTGGAGGTTTGTACGCTTTTCACACAGTGTTATGTATACATGTACACTGTACATGCATGTATAACCATACGCAATACGAATGTTAAGGTGTACTGCTTTCTAATTAGAGTATACAATATTTTTTCTTCCCATAATTGTACCTTCTTTGAAACGTCAAAAAGCGTTGTAGACATGCGGCCATTGTTATTGTGGTGTATCCTGACCACGCCCGTGACGGATACTTCTAGAACCTTGTGGTTGACCTCTTCTAGAAGTATCCGTCACGGGCGTGGTCAGGATACACCACAGTTATGTACCATGAAACTTTCAGGACGATCTGACGATGCGCAATGGCTCATTTTCAGCCCGCCATTGAATGTCACACTAAGATAGAATTTGGTTTTCTTAGTGTGTAATCAATCGGCTGTGAGAAGATGTGGTTGTTTTATTTAAAACACTGTTTTGTGTGAAATTATGTAATTTATTCTACTTTCGGGTAATATAATCATGCATTTTTTTTATGATACTTTTTCCGTACCTTCATCTAAACACCTTGCATAGTTTCATTGATCTATTGGTGTTATAATATGCAAATTTCTGAATTTTTGGATTATGCGCAATATTTTATTTTTGCTGGAGACCACGTTATTGAATAGCGGGACATCATTGCGTGTGCGTGCCGTCCGTAATGGTGCTACTCAATGTTCGTTTCGCAGATGCTGGTTTACCTAGACTTCTAGCATCAGAAGCTTTATGAGTTATGAATGGCCATAATACATTCAATTCCTTTTCAAATTTGTCAAGGACATAGAAGAACTTATTTAGGCCTATAATGATGATATAAATGAAAATATGACACTTAAAAGAGCACTAAGAAGAGGACGTGTTATGCATCTGCACTCAAAAGTTGACATGTATGCTCAAACTGCTACCTCAGTAGCTCAAATATTGAACGTGAGTACAATTCCTTAGAGTCAGAATATTGATGCATTAAAAATATCCATTTGTATAAGTTGTGCAAAACAATAAGTACATTTATAAAAATAAAAAAAACTTGACTAGAGATTGGGAGGGTATTGTGCAACTCCTAAGTGAAATTCATAATCTGTTGACAAGGTGGAGTTGCCTCAACAAATTCCTAAAGAGAGCATGTCTGAGCAACCGTAAAGTATTCCCACCTGCCAAAAAATGAGGGGAGATTGAGAAAAATGTTGTATTCAAAGGATGAAAATAAGTAATCTTACAGCCAAAATAAAATCAATGCAAAAACAAAATCAGGTTAATCAATTGGGACAGTCCAGCAAAATCGGGCTTGTGGGGTTATAATTTTATCACTATAAAAATTGCACCTTGTACTAAACAACACATCTTCGCGACGGTACTACGTTTTCCTTTCAAATTTCGTACACTTGTTCCCACACCATTTCTCTGTGTGAAAGTCGATTTTTGTGATCTACACCTTTTCCGTGCCCTGGATACAGCAATCGTTAACCCCGCGGGTTAGAATTCCTCATTTCTCCACGTACGAGTGTTGAAAACGCGTCAAATTCAGGTTGCACATAGAGGAGTCCTGTAGCTATTGATTTCTTCTGTTCGTTGATTTTTATATCATCCGTTACGGAGATACAGTTGAACAAACTACGGCCACGTTTTCCCGCTTGATTCGCGCCAATGATTTTGGCAAATCGCGTCCCGCTCAGTGAATGGGAAGGCGGTGATTATATCATTGGCGCGAATCAAGCGGGAAAATGTGCCTGCAGTTTGCTCAACTGTATCTCCGTAACGGATGATCCAGAAACTAACGAACAGAAAAAATCAATAGCTACAGGACTCTCTATGCACACTCCGAATTTGACACGTTTTCAACAGTCGTACGTGGAGAAATGTGGATTTCTAACCCGCGGAGTTAACGATTGTTGTATCCACGGCACGGAAAAGGTGTAGATCACAAAAATCGATTTTCACACAGAGAAATGGTGTGGGAACAAGTGTATGAAATTTGAAAGGAAAAGCTAGTACCGTCGCGAAGATGTGTTGTTTAGTACAAGGTGCAATTTTTATAGTGATAAAATTATAACCCCACAAGCCCGATTTTGCTGGACACTGTCCCAATTAAAAGACCAGCTGAGAAAAATGAAATCCACTGCGTAAATTAGAACAGGAAAGACAAGTATTCCTACAAAACATCCTCAAGTGCAGCAAGGCTGAAGGAAACTGCAATGTTTAAAAGGTAAATAAGCCAAAAGCTAAATATGTACAAAAATATAATTGAATTAAGAAAGAAGAATCAAGGAGTTATCTGTAGAAAAGGAACTGAACTAAATTATAATATCATATTAGAGTGTTCATGAATTGGAAGACGAAAGTTAAGATGATACCTTAACTTTAGATAAAGTGTTAGCATATATCTGTTGTGCATCATGACCTAGTTATCTAATACATTGATATTATAGTGTTGCAGAAATTCCAGTAAGTATTTATGTTCATTCTACAAATGTGCATTCTGTGTGTAAGTCTATACAATGTTATGTTCGTATTTGAAAGTTTCGAATGAATTTTAAAAGACAATAAAGAAATGACAATTTGAAGATCGGCGTCATAGCGATTTCACAGTTTTTTGTAATTTTACCGCATTGGTCGCTATGCATCATCACTACAGTTGTCTTTTTGGTACTTAATGATAGATTGACCGCACGCCTACATGTAGGCGGTTTTAACCTACATGTAGCCGTTATATTGCGACCTCTGGTCCTCGCGTTGAATGGCGCATAAAACTTTCAGCTCTAATAATGTACCACTAAACCATTGGGCTTCATTTTTAAATCGATTCGGAGACTCTTAAACCATCGGCTCTGTAGATATTCGATCGAGATGGAGGAGCGTATATACATGTATTATGATTATAATTATAAAAATTGCCTACGATCTTGATGGCGGATGGCATAAAAGTTGGAAATCGCGTGTGTTTGGCGACAAGAGGTCAAAAAATAGCTGTCTAAACAACGAAAAGGCTTATAGCAAAGTTTTGAGAAAATTAGAACAACTTGAGTAAAAGAGGGGCGTGTCCGAACCAGAGCGTACGTAGTAGCTGGCGTTGTTTTCTGACGCCACCTTGCAAGTATCCCTCTTTGCTGTACTGATTATGCTTATTTCAAGCGTTGGCTATTTGTTCATTGTTTGGAATAACGCGATTTGCAACGCCTACATGTAGGTTAACGCGCCTACATGTAGTGGTCGACCTATCGTTAACGGTCCGTTTCTCCATGCAGTTAGTAAAAAGCTACAGAAAATTTTGAAAACCATTAAGTATGCTCTTTACACTGGTTCATGTAGTTACGCGCGAATGTTAGTTTGAATTTTTTTTGTCAAGTACCTAGTTACGGGCTAAACCCTTAAACCCGTGAAGGTAAAGGTCGGTTATCAGTACGGCCTATAGGTATTTATCAAACAGTCATGTGAAAGAGTTGCTCACCTGGTTATTTCACAAACAGACCATATTAGGCTAGTTTATATTTTTAGGTGTTCGACAAAATGTGCTTTAAAAAGTCGTCTCCATTCACGGAAGCGGTGTTAATATTGATTCCAGGGATCATGAGTGAAAAAATCACGCAAACACGACCATATATGGTAAATTCAATTTTTTTGCAGCCCTCACGACACAAGCTGTGAATAAATTGGCATGAACCGAATGTGTGTGTTCTTTAATTTATACAGCATGTACGTGGCGTGGCGTCAAACTGCCCCTACCTACGCATACTTAGCACGCCGGTCAAATAATCATTCGTGCCCATGTATGTATTCACAGCTTGTGTCGTGAGGGCTGCAAAGAATGACTTGAAATTCACCGTACATGCATGGTCGTGTTTACGCTTGTGCACCCACCCATAACACCATTCGCATTGTATTTAAAGCTATAAAAAATGGGAGTTAGCGAAGCCAATAGTAAGACTACTGGATTAGTCATGCTCATCAGGGTCAAGGGAGGAACTGGAGGTCATCGCGTTCTCCTCAGCTGCACAGCTGATGGACGCACGGTGGACCTGTATCACGAAGACGACAACTCGGGGCGGCAAAAATGGCACCTGGAACCTACCGGTCAGGGTGACTATCGCATTCTTGTCAGCGGAGGCGTTCAAGACGGTCGGAGGTACCTTAGCTGCACCGATGACGGCAACACGGTGGACCTGTACACGGTTGACGACGGGTCTGGTCGACAGCGGTGGATAGTAGAGAATTATGGTGATTACTGTACTATTCGGGTAGCCGGCGGAGTGCACAATGGCCGCGTTTACCTCAGTTGTACCGCTGACGGCGGTACGGTTGACCTGTGGACACAGGACGACGCATCTGGGCGCCAGCGATGGGAAATACTTGATTCTGCTGTGCCCTGCTTCCTCCATCAGACGTTGGCGATCTGCACTGGTAGGGCCGTCGCCGCCGTTAAAGCAGGTGCGGCCATGGCTGCATCACTTTTTTCCAACTTCGGCTTTTTAAAACTTTTAATCATATTACCCGTATGCGTGTTAATAGTGATATATTTTGTCTGAGTTAAATCAAATCAAAATCGATATTCCACCAATTGTTAACCAACCGACATTTCCGTGTGTGTGTGTGTGTGTGTGTGTGTGTGTGTGTGTGTGTGTGTGTGTGTGTGTGTGTGTGTGTATGGAGTGTTATTAGCTATGGAATGTTATTCGTGCCAAAATTATCACAACGTCCTCTGTAGCACCACCACAACCACAGTGCTGTGCGCTTCATTGTTTGTGCGTGATGCGCGGAATTTCTGACTTACCGCATATCCATTTATACTTATCTGACCACAGCCTGTGCTGCGCGCAATTTCTGATCTTACCGCATATCCATTTAACGTATCTTATGTGGGCAAATTAATTAGGACCCACGGTAGTGGGTCCTATGTAGGATTGGCTTCGGATTGGGTTAGGTGGGCGTGGTTTTCGATCGAGCGTTTTAAAACGGTAACGAAGCGTTGCCTATACTCGCCAGCTCGCCATCACAAACATGACAGTCATTGACAGATATGCACATATAACGTGAGCTTCGCTAAACAGTGCCGTTTACGTAGTTTGACAAGTCGGTACCAAAACTCCGCCATGTAATTTTTTGTTCTCCTCCTTCCGTTCATCACGTATAACTCGCGACAGGAACGTCGTAAGAAGACGAGATTAGTTTCAAAAAGTTGCATTTGATTTCTAAACGTGCCCTTTCATACAAATAAGACCTAAAATTGTTAGCTGGTGATGAATTGCCGTGAAATGACTCGAGCAGGTGCAATTCATTATCGGTGAAAATTCTCGGTTGCCTAGCAGTGCAATGTGTAATATGACATCACACAGGCGTCTTAATTTACTGTTGCCAGGCTACGCACAAGCCAAAGAAAATGGCTCGATAACAGGCTAAGGGTTTAAGATATCCGAAGAACAAAGGTAGGCCTACTCAGAGTGAAAATGCTTTTTCAGCAATAATTGAATTCAATTGTTGTATAATGAGCCGCTAGACTTCTAATTATAATTCCTAATAGTTATTCCTCACAGGAAGCTGTGTTGACGGCCATCATTTCAAAGACGACAGTGAACTGTTTGATGGTTATTTTCATTGCAGGATGAAGCTACAATGTGCGCATGCGAGTGTGTTGTATCTGGTCGTATTCTTGCATGTATTCGCCGGACCAATAAAGAAATACCTCCATGCACCTGCATCATTTGGTTCAAATTAAAGCTACAACTATATATCTAGTTTGTTTTTGACGATTGGTTTTTTTTTTACTGAATTGACTAAAACGGTTAAGATATAAGCCTGAACATCGCACGGGCACGATATAATCTCTGTTGCTAGTATGCTTCAAGCACTTATTCCTTCCAACCCCAACCACAAAACGGATTCTACACAGTTCAGTGAGTGGATCCGACTAATAAAATACCCAGAAACCCTTTGGCAGCTGCACGTGTCACTCGATTCCGACAAATCGCGGTGGTGATACGCTGCCAAACAACAAAAGAAGCAATAGTCGTTCTTTTCAGTAAAAAACACCTAAAACTGAACTAGTCCATAAAGGATTCTATTTTCCACACGCTTATTTACAGCTACGTGTTTTGTTCATACGCAAAAGCTGCCATTATAGCGATTTGAAACCAAGCAACGTACGCGCGCGCCCGTTCATTGCATAAAATAAAAAAAGCACTACCTGCGTGAGTATCAATAAAATTCAAAAAGAGGCCTATGTACTCAGATTTAATACCCGATACTAATAAGAGGAATCTAACTATTATCTAAGCGTCCTATGCATTGCTACGAATACACTGCTGATAAGCCATTTATGTTATGTTGACTGAACACTCCTGCCAGTGCAAAAAAAAAAATTAGGGGAACAAGTAAATCAAAAACTTCTCTATCGAGAAAGTGATTGGTGGTATGCATAGGCGGCCGGAGAGGGGGGGGGGGGGGGGGGGGGGGGGGGGGGGGGCCAGGGAGCCTTGGCCCCCCCCCCCCCCCCCCCCCCCCTTCCCAGGCTATGGCGCCCCCTTCCCCCCACCCCCAATCCCTAAACTGAACTATTGTCAATTACTACAAACCAAAGAGACTACAACATACGGAGCATAATTTAGCTTCTAGTGCTCGCTCGCATTCATTATTAGCAACAATCCAGAGTCAAACGGTTACGCGCCCATCTGAAGTATCGTAAGCCACGCCCCTTTTGGCGCCCCCTCGTGTGCTTGGCCCCTTCCCTCGGTAGATGCTGGGGCCGCCTCTGATTATACTAGGATTGGTGGTTCAAAAAGCAAGGAAACAAGTATGTTACAGTGAGGTTTGGTAGGATCAGTCCTAGAAGCTAACGAATTTTCTCGAATCGATAGCATTTTTAGCAACAAATTTGCTATGTGGCAATGATTGTGGGTAACCTGTGAATATAATTCTTAAAATAATTGTTTATACCTAAATCGTTTTCAGCAGTTTTGCAAGGGGGGAAAAGTGATCAGGCTATAACCCGCATGCCTGACCGGCTACATGTAGCACAGTTTCGTGCATGCATGGCTATATACATATATGGCACAGTGTCCAGCAAAATCGGGCTTGTCAGTGAGGTTATAATTTTATCACTATAAAAATTGCATGTTACACCAAACAACACATCTTTGCAACGGTACAATTTTTTCCTCTAAAAGTTCGTGCACTTGTTCTCACATCATCTATCTATGTGGAAATCGATTTTGGTGTTCTAATTCTTTTACATGACGCGAGTACAAAGATCGCTAACCCAACGTGTTAGAATTCAACATTTCTCCATGTTCGAGTGTGGAAAACGCATCAAATTTGGGTTGTACATAGGGGAGTCCTGTAGCTATTGATCCCCCCCCAAAAAAAATTCATGCGTGACGTCAAAGGCAAAAGGTTCATCATATCGAGAAATTGGCGGTCAAAAGGATTACGCGGTATTCGGTCATTGCGTAATTCAATGTCCATAGAAAATGTATGGACGCATTCAGTAAACTGCAGCTAACTGCAGAAATAAAAATTATATTGACTAGGTGCTCTCGGATTTGCTATGTGGGGACTATTTAGCATATTTTGAGTACTTTCACGCACCGTAGGTACCTATATCCGCACTTCCGCATTAATTATGCAAGGTTTCCAACGTCCATTCATTTTATCTCATTTACTTATTCAGTCATCAATAGTTTCCCAACCAAATGATATTTTCCTTAGGTGCCACCGGATTATATGAGAGTAATCAATGCACTTATTTTTCATCATTTTTTCAGAGCTTAAGGCCTTCAAATCGCGCTTCCCTTGAATGGTTAGTGAGATACACCCCAAATCCAAAACGCATAATATCACGTGCTACTCTTTCGTCAGTTAGCCGTGCCCAGACCGAGCTGTTCTGTAAGTATATACATGTAGTTATTAAAGATAATATGTATTGCATATTGCATATTGATGTCTATAACCACGACCCCACCCGCCACTATAATGTACACAACAACTTAACGTGCAAAATAACTTATTAACCGCTATTTACTGTAGGCAGAGAATAAGAGATAATCTGCCGTAGGTTCGGTACTTCCGCGGACGATTTCGAACGGTACGAAGACGACGATATCGAAGATCAATCCCACGAGGATATGACATGCAGGTTAAAGACCTGGAAGTCTGCCTGTGGACTGGATTCTATGGCAGAACTGAAGCCTACTACCCCACAGGCCACAGCTAACTACTACGGAGGTACGGGAGTGCACGGACCCTATTGCAGACAGACAGCTATAAAGCTGGTACTATACTCTGGACTCTACGGCAGGCAGCGACGGAATACCCCTGGCCCATGTATGGAGTGAACTCTATGGCAATAAGCGATGCATGAAGAATCACACAGTTAACAGCTATGAACTCAAATTTATGGCAGACACCTAACAGCTACAGTGTATGGAGTTGGGGTGATCCCTATTGCACACAGCTATGAAGTACTCCATGGCAAGTAAGCACCTAAGTAATGAATCCTATGGCAGATACCCCACAGCTGACAGCGTGTGTTTGAGCATATGTGTGTGTGATTGTGTGTGTGAGCATGTGTGTGAGTATGTATGCGTGACTGTGTGTGCGTGTGTTCATGTGTGAGTGGCTATGAATCCTCTCTTCCGCTCTCTCTGTACATGTTAGTCAGTATGTACATGTATATGTATACTTAGAATCAGTTCTTGTTACCTTGTGCATACGCACATGAATGTAATTGGCTAGTTTTGATGACATTCTGCATTGTTTTCCACAGTACACAACTCAAACTCCAGCTCACCAATGGCAAGCTCTATTTACCCACTCCCTCCTCCCTCCCTCCCTCCCTCCCTCCCTCCCTCCCTCCCTCCCTCCCTCCCTCCCTCCCTCCCTCCCTCCCTCCCTCCCTCCCTCCCTCCCTCCCTCCCTCCCTCCCTCCCTCCCTCCCTCCCTCCCTCCCTCCCTCCCTCCCTCCCTCCCTCCCTCCCTCCCTCCCTCCCTCCCTCCCTCCCTCCCTCCCTCCCTCCCTCCCTCCCTCCCTCCCTCCCTCCCTCCCTCCCTCCCTCCCTCCCTCCCTCCCTCCCTCCCTCCCTCCCTCCCTCCCTCCCTCCCTCCCTCCCTCCCTCCCTCCCTCCCTCCCTCCCTCCCTCCCTCCCTCCCTCCCTCCCTCCCTCCCTCCCTCCCTCCCTCCCTCCCTCCCTCCCTCCCTCCCTCCCTCCCTCCCTCCCTCCCTCCCTCCCTCCCTCCCTCCCTCCCTCCCTCCCTCCCTCCCTCCCTCCCTCCCTCCCTCCCTCCCTCCCTCCCTCCCTCCCTCCCTCCCTCCCTCCCTCCCTCCCTCCCTCCCTCCCTCCCTCCCTCCATGATCCTCTCCTTCCACTTTCCTTCATCAGAGGAGGCTCAGAGTGTTCAGTGACAAAGATAAGGACAAACTCAGCAAGGTGACCCACACATACTACATGTAAGTCTGAGAGGGAGGCATGACGTGGAGGCCACCCTCACCTTGGAGATGGAGACAGAACAGAACAGGGACCAGTGGGGTGTCATGGAGAAGGCACAGAATTTGAACCAGGTCTGGGCACTGGTCACCACGTGCAGTAACCCTTTATAAGCCAGTCAGATACAGTGATATTAGCCCTTTAGTGACACGAGTTTTAACCCTGTAAAGACACCAATATCAGCATTATTCTCCAGAACAAATTTTTATTTGTATATTGTCTAGTTGCCATGGTGATTCATGTCCTCCTACTATGCTGCAAAACTCATAGTCTGTTGTATGATGATTAATTAATATAGTTTGTTTTCCATATATATTATGGAGGAGGAGAGGACACAACTACACCGAGTACTTTGAGGCCGCGAGGGGAGGGAGACCTCACAAGGGAGTGCAGCCAGCGGGTGGGTGTGGTCAAGGGAGGTGGTAGCAGATGTGATGAGGCCAAATATTGTGGCATACAATTGTACGATTCCATGAGTGTTGGTGTGTGTGTGTGTGTGTGTGTGTATTTGTGTGTGTGTGTCTGCAATGTATGGTAGCAAGCACACGATGCATGAACATGAACTGTACAGAAAATGTCACACACTTTAAAAGGAGCACACCTTAAAGGGCATACTTTAAAAGGAGCACACCTCAATGGGCACACTTTAAAAGGAGCACACCTCAATGGGCACACTTTAAAAGGAGCACACCTTAATGGGCACACTTTAAAAGGAGCACACCATAATGGGCACACCTTCCCCTACAAAAAAATCTTGGCATACATGTTCCAAATTCATGTGTGATATGTTGTCGCATGTGTTCCAGTTTTTCTAGAGCACTGTTGAACATGCTTATGTCATTCAATTGCAGGCATATCACTCTTCTAACTTGTACAGGTTGAAGAGTTTCTAAAACGCGTTCCCCAGAGAAGTTATAAAGTGGCACGCCCCTTAGCATATTAGCGGGTATGCCTCATCGGGGAATCGCTTTTTAGAAACTATTCATCCTGTGCAAGTTAGAAGAGTGATATGCCTGCAGTTTAATGACATACATGTACATGCAAGCATGTTCAACAGTGCTCTAGAAAAACTGGAACACTTGCAAAAACATACCACGCATGAATTTGGAACATGTCATGCCAAGATTTTTTCGTAGGGGATCCATTGCGGGATAATGTGCAGACAGCATTCTACATGTAGGGGCCATTTTCCCCTCCCCTAGGAAAGGTCCCCTGTACTGTTCGTTGGGAGTACCAACCTGACATCTGCAAAGACTACAAGGAGGCAGGCTACTGCGACTTTGAAGGTAGGTATGTGCTGGTGTTTGCATGATGTGTTTGCCCATACACCAGCCTATACACCATACACCAGCCTAGACCCCATACACCAGCCTGTACACCATACACCAGCCTATACACCATACACCAGCCTAGACCCCATACACCAGCCTGTACACCATACACTAGCCAGTACACCATACACCAGCCTGTACACCATACACCAGCCTAGACCCCATACACCAGCCTGTACACCATACACTAGCCAGTACACCATACACCAGCCTGTACACCATACACCAGCCTAGACCCCATACACTAGCCTGTACACCATACACCAGCCTGTACACCATACACCAGCCTGTACACCATACACCAGCCTGTACACCATACACCAGCCTGTACACCATACACCAGCCTGTACACCATACACCAGCCTAGACCCCATACACCAGCCTGTACACCATACACCAGCCTATACACCATACACCAGCCTGTACACCATACACCAGCCTGTACACCATACAGCAGCCTATACACCATACACCAGCCTATACACCATACACCAGCCTAGACCCCATACACCAGCCTATACACCATACACCAGCCTATACACCATACACCAGCCTAGACCCCATACACCAGCCTATACACCTATACACCATACACCAGCCTGTACATCATACACCAGCCTGTACACCATACACCAGCCTATACACCATACACCAGCCTAGACCCCATACACCAGCCTGTACACCATACACCAGCCTATATACCATACACCAGCCTATACACCATACACCAGCCTAGATCCCATGCACCAGCCTATACACCATACACTAGCCTGTACACCATACCCCAGCCTGTACACCATACACCAGCCTGTACACCATACACCAGCCTATACACCATACACCAGCCTATACACCATACACCAGCCTATACACCTATACCCCATACACCAGACTATACACCATACACCAGCCTATACACCACACACCAGCCTATACACCACACACCAGCCTGTGCATCATACACCAGCCTATAGCTATACACCATACACCGGCCTGTACACCATACACCAGCCTATATACCATACACCAGCCTATACACCATACACCAGCCTAGATCCCATGCACCAGCCTATACACCATACACTAGCCTGTACACCATACCCCAGCCTGTACACCATACACCAGCCTGTACACCATACACCAGCCTATACACCATACACCAGCCTATACACCATACACCAGCCTATACACCTATACCCCATACACCAGACTATACACCATACACCAGCCTATACACCACACACCAGCCTATACACCACACACCAGCCTGTGCATCATACACCAGCCTATACACCATACACCATCCTATACACCATACACCATCCTATACACCATACACCATCCTATATACCATACACCAGCCTATACACCATACACCAGCCTAGATCCCATGCACCAGCCTATACACCATACACTAGCCTGTACACCATACCCCAGCCTGTACACCATACACCAGCCTGTACACCATAACCAGCCTATACACCATACACCAGCCTATACACCATACACCAGCCTATATACCTGTACCCCATACACCAGACTATACACCATACACCAGCCTATACACCACACACCAGCCTATACACCATACACCAGCCTATACACCACACACCAGCCTATACACCACACACCAGCCTGTGCATCATACACCAGCCTATAGCTATACACCATACACTAGCCTGTACACCATACACCATCCTATACACCATACACCAGCTTATACACCATACCCCATACATCAGCCTATACAACATCATACTTTAAAAAAAACCCAGCCCATACACGCTCCTACATGTACATGTACCAGAATACTGAAGGCTTTTGTCATACATACGTACTTTTAATCTTAAAATCTGCCCATGGTCTGTGCTGTGAATATAATAAACTTGAAAGGGGAACCCACAACCTTATCTGATGTTAGAGGCCCATCTACCTTGCCTGCCCTGAAGCTACATGTAGACCTACCTCCTACATGGACCTACATAATACATGAACCCTTACATGGACCTACATAGGCCTACCCTATATGGACCTTAGGCCTACCCTGCATGAACCCTTACATGGACCTACATAGACCTACCCTGCATGAACCCTACATGGACCTACATAGACCTATACCCTGCATAAACCCTTACATGGACCTACATAGACCTACATGTACCTACCTGAGTACTGAAAATTACTTGTGTCTTTTGTCTACATGTATTCCCTTCAAACTACATGTACATGTAATGTACATGTACCTGGACTTATAGGAGTGTGCTTTGTGCATGATGCTGAGGGGCTTTGGTTTTATGGTAGGGGCATTTGTTCTGATGCATAACCATCACTTTTTTCCTCTAGGTTTCAATATCAGGAGCTGCGAATTTGTTTAAATGTCTGTTTGCAACTGTTTTCACGGAGATGTGCTACCATCAAGTATCTATGATGCTACTTAGGCACTTATCTTTTTTTGTTTTGTTTGGTGCTCATCATATGACACTAGACTTGCTTGTAACTGTGATAGCCATCCGATGAGGAAGAAGAGCAGCAGGGTCTTTGTGGTTATTGTCAATTAATTTGTAAACGTAACTCAGTGGTGGGGAAGGGCAGCATGACCCGTCGACCTGATCACTACGGTAAATGTATTAACCTATAAGAAGTTCGATATCTTGACATGAAATAAACGTGTAAGTACGGGTTCTAGCTGTTCGGCTCTAGAGAAACCCGGTCCGCCCATCGTTTACATCTCTCATATCACATTGAGTCGATGATTGACTACGGAAGGGGCTAAGAGAAACTATAAATGTAATAGCATATATCATAGGAAGTATCGCTGCTTTTACGATATGTTGCCCGCACGATCGAGGCTTCATGGCAATAATGTATTGCTGCATAGAAAGGTGGCATAAAAAGTGCTGGTGGCGTGACGTGCACAACGGACGCTTCACCAATATTGAAAGAATGGGTAAATATGCATGGCGGATCAGCATACTGAGTATATGATGACATGTTGGGAGTTGGGACTCCGACGGTCTCCCATCGTGAACTACTAGTAATTGCGGACCGGCCACTTTGGACGAAGCCGACATCATCCCTAAGGCTTTCGGTCATCTGCGGTGCGTGTTCAATCTGTGTTTACGGGAGCTACAATTACTTTTATTTACTTAGTATGAGTAATACGTCATCGGCTTTGTATGCGTCTCGTGAGCTAGGCCATTAATTAAAAACATTATTGATAAATGACATAATTGTTAATAAATGTTACGTAACATGTCTACTTCACGAATAAATTAGTGCGGTAGAAATTAATTTTTTGTCTTGATTTTTGTACAAGAATGGCTCATGATATAAATCTATAAATTACAGATTCACAATCAGACTGATTTATCGTACTTAGTACATGTGTTTAAAAATCAATTTGAAAAAAATTGCTAAATGTCCGCCTATGTATGGGCAATTTCTCCATATGTTAGATGGTTTAACATGGTTATATAGATTTATTATACATATACTTATATACAGTAAAAGATTGTGCAGTGAGTGTATACATGTGCAAAAGAAAGAAGAATTTTGTTCTTCAGTGTCACACCTACATAGTGGCTTTGCGCGCCTTTTTTTCGGCGAACTGGTCGATGATTGAATCAAAATTAATAGAGTTAAACGTGTCTTTCTCGACGGACAGTATGGCTAAATTACTCAAACGCTCCTGACACATCGTTGATCGCAAGTACATTTTTATCAGCTTTAGCTTGCTGAACGATCTTTCACAGCTTGCCACAGAGGCTGAGATGGTTAGCAAAATTTGCAATGAAGTACGTAGATTTGGAAAGACGTCTTTCCCATACTGTATTGTGAATTTGAGAAGTTCTTCAGGAGTTGATGGAACTTCAGAACTAGGCCTTTTCTTTATCAACATCCGACAGTCCATGATTTCCAGTAGCAAGGAACTGGCATCAACATCATGCACCTTCGTATGCAATGGCAAAATCGACACAGTGTGGCAGCAGAATCTTCGTTGACATCTTCACTGGCGATGAGTGACTGCACATCCAGGAGGAATCCAAACTTGGAGTTTAAGTCTTGAAGACGTTTGCTTCTGTCACGTATCTCCTGCACAAAGACAGCTTCATGACTCTGTCAATCTCTTCAATCAGCGTCAGGCCGGCACCAGTTGCCTTCTCACCATCCATTTTCATTTTTCGTCTGATGCGTCTTTCTGTTGGTATGCCCCATTCTGCAGCCACATTTAATCCCTTGTCTGTCTATAGCATTCCGACACAGCTCTGAACGCTTGTTGATAAAGTGATCTATCAGTGAGTCCATATCAGCCGCTGCCTCTCTCAAATTCATCCTTGGAGATTGTAAACGTTTCTGGACAACATTATTCTTGTGCAGGACTTGCTCCCAAAGGATAAGAAAGCAAACAAAGGAGAGCGTCAGAAGACTATTAAGTAGAGTTCCAGCTTTCTCTCTGGTATCAACAGACTGCAGCGCATCATCACTCATTTCCTGAAGCAGCTCAATGATGTCATCATACGATTGAGCAATAACACGAACGGCTGATTCCCTCGCACTCCACCGTGTGTCTGACTCTCACTTCACAGTAAAGTAAAGCTTTTCTTCCATCTTTTTCCACCGAATTGTAGACCCAGAGAAGAAGACGTACACCTGCTTAACTGTGCCAAAGAAAGTAATTATGAGTGGATCTAAAACTGCACTATAACAGATCGAAGCTGGGGAGCCACAGATCTTTCCATGCAAAGCAGTCTCTTACCCATGCAGACCCAAATGAAAGTAACGATGGATCATTTATGACATCTATGGAATGCCGTTTGTTCATTCCTCGTATAACGTATAATTTTTTTTTCAGCTCAGATACAGAACAGATTCGGTATGGCAAAGTCTCCGCAAAGCACAAGGGTGTGGCTACGTCAGACTACAGTACTCTTCGCTATGCGATCATACAATAATAGATCGATTTGCACGGATCGGAGCTCTCCAAAGTCTCTGTCATATTGATCGTACATCAGCATCCGAAGCCTGCCCCCCCCCCCCCCCCCCCTTTTCCCTGGGCCCGGATAATTAGCGCAATTTGCAATACGTGAATTCAGCTGGTACTAAAATGCTTGCGTAAAAATTTTGCAAAACAGAACACAAGAGCTAATGCAGGGCTGTACACTGATGTACACAACTCTAAAATGTAGAGCAGCCGTAAATTCTACGCTTTACAAGGTATAGTCAATCGTCTTTAGTGAGGGAAAAGTTCCCACCGCTGGCGTCCAGATCCATCATCCACAGTCCACAGATCGACTACGGAACCGTCAGCACTACAGCTGAGGAACACACGTCCGGAGTGGACTCCACCTGCCACCCTGATCGTGACAAAGTCACCAAAGTTAGTAACCACCCACCGCTGTCGACCAGAACCGTCGTCAGTTGTCCACAAATCAACCTTGGCGCCATCAGGAGTGCAGCTGAGGTACCTTCGCCCAGAGTGAACGCCGTTGCTAACAACAATGCGATAGTCGCCATAACCAGTAGGCTCAAAAACCCACTTCTGTCGTCCCGAGTTATCATCCGTGGTGAAAAGGTCCACTTTGGCGCCATCAGCAGTGCAGCTGAGGAAAATGCGGCCTCCGAAGGTTCCGCCCTTCACTCGGACCTGAGAGTGTTTCCTGCATATCGGCAAGATCGGATGGAGGAACCAATGCTTGCTAGGGGGCACAGCAGGATCATGTATTTCCCATCGCTGGCGCCCAGATGCGTCGTCCTGCATCCACAGGTCAACCTTACTGCCGTCAGCGGTACAACTGAGGTAAACGCGGCCATTGTGCACTCCGCCGGCTACCCGGATAGTACAGTAATCACCATGATTCTCTACTACCCACCGCTGTCGACCAGACCCGTCGTCAACCGTGTACAGGTCCACCTTGCTGCCGTCATCGGTGCAGCTAAGGTACTTCCGCCCGTGTTGAACGCCTCCGCCGACAAGGATGCGATAGTTGCCCTGACCGGTAGGTTCCAGGTGCCATTTTTGCCGCCCCGAGCTGTCGTCCACGTGATACAGGTCCACCTTGCCTCCATCAGCTGTGCAGCTGAGGATAACGCGATGACCTCCAGTTCCTCCCTTAACCCTGATGAGCATGGCTAATGCAGTAGTTACTATTGGCTTCGCTAACTCCCACTTTTTATAGCTTTAAATACAATGCGAATAGTGTTATGCATGGGTGGGTGCACAAGCGTAAACACGACCATGCATATACGGTAAATTGCAGCCCTCACGACACAAGCTGTGAATACATGGGCACGAATGATTATTTGACCGGCGTGCTAAGCATGCGCAGTTTGACTTGATAGGGGATTTGACGTTTAGCCACGCCACGTACATGCTGTGAAAATTAAAGAACACACACATTCGGTTCATGCCAATGTTTTCACAGCTTGTGTCGATCGTGAGGGCTGCAAAATAAATAAATAAATAAATTTAAAAAATTGAATTTACCATATATGGTCGTGTTTGCGTGTTGTTACTTATGATTTCACTCATGATTCCTGGAATCAATATCAACACCGCTTCCGTGAAATGAGACGACTTTTTAAAGCCCATTTTGTCGAACACCTAAAAATACTAGCCTAATATGGTCTGTTCGTAACCAGCTGAGTCTCGTAGAGCAACTCTTTCACATGACTTTTTGATAAATACCTAGGCCGTACATGATAACCGACCTTTCCTTCACGGGTTTTTAAGTTGCGGGGTTTAGCCCGTAACTAGGTACTTGACAAAAAAAAATTCAAACAAACATTCGCGCGTAATTACATGAACCAGTGTAAAGAGCATACTTAATGGTTTTCAAAACTGCTTTTATATATTCTGTAGCTTTTTCCTAACTGCATGGAGAAACAGACCGTTAATGTCTATTGTCCTGAATGTCCACCCGGTGGGACAGCAAAAAAAAGTTTTTGCCGTTTGGTCATGGAAGGAGCCTAATTGCATTTAACGGTACTGGCATATAGGGCTTAATGATAGATTGACCGCACGCCTACATGTAGGCGAAAAACGTGGTTTTAGTAGGCGTTATATTGCGACCTCTGGTCCTCGCATTGAATGGCGCATAAAACTTTCAGCTCTTATAATGGGCCACTAAACCATTGGGCTTCATTTTTAAATCGATTCGGAGACTCTTAAACCATCGGCTCTGTAAATATTCGATCGAGATGGAGGAGCGTATAAAAATTGCCTACGATCTTGATGGCGGATGGCATAAAAGTTGGAAATCGCGTGTGTTTGGCGACAAGAGGTCAAAAAATAGCTGTCTAAACAACGAAAAAGCTTATAGCAAAGTTTTGAGAAAATTAGAACAACTTGAGTAAAAGAGGGGCGTGTCCGAACCAGAGCGTACGTAGTAGCTGGCGTTGTTTTCTGACGCCACCTTGCAAGTATCCCTCTTTGCTGTACTGATTAGGCTTATTTCAAGCGTTGGCTATTTGTTCATTGTTTGGAATAACGCGATTTGCAACGCCTACATGTAGGTTAACGCGCCTACATGTAGTGGTCGACCTATCGTTAAATCCTTTCGATACCCGTAAAACGAGCCGTGCTAGCGCGGTACATTGTACGAGCTACGGAAGGTGTTTTTTGCTAGCGTTTGGACAGTTCAACAGCAAGTACCTGCTTTGCTTAACTATAGTGTGTCACCAAAGGCGATCGAGAGATTCCAGCTCTGTTTTTTTTTTTTTTTTTTTAAATGGGGTTGAGTAGGCTGTAGCATGCACGTGCACAATTATAACTTTTGTGTCCTATAGAGGCTAGAGAGGTAGAATAAGATTTGCTAACGGTACGATTGAGGTTCTGACAAGAACAAATGTTACGCAGAAGTCATTGTTAGGGCTAGGCCATGCTGGTGAGTTATATGTACTCAGTAGTAGGTCAGGAGGTGTACCTAAAAGCAGAGATACTAGCTGTGCTAAAAGTTTTAAGTAAGGAGTGTACACCTCCCACTCTCACGTGATACATATATACAAAAAAAGGATACATGATAGATATGGATTGAGTTCAGACAGCTTCTTTCAGTACAGTGAAGAGATGTGGTGGAAATAACCATGAGGTGGCACAGAAAAATGCTGCCTTTTTGCTACAGACAATGCAGTGTCGTCTTGCACGATAGTTGCATATTGATGTTGACTCCGCACATTTTCTTTTCTTCTCACCATATGCTGGCAGAGTGTACAGGGGTTTGAGGGTGTGAATGGCTTGACCATTTCTAGCATGAACCGATTCCTGTTCATTAGAATAAGCACTTGTCCTAACACCATAGATATCACTATTGATTAACTGGTATGCCAATCTGTCTACATACTCACGAAAATCAATTCCTGACATTTCTGCTGGATGAATATATCTGGATGCATAGTAGCAATCTCAGTGTTACTGTCACTCCAAACAATGTTGAAAGGACCCTGTACACCCAGTTTCGTGTCAGCCAGTGCTGCTCCAACTTCAATATGCCTTGACACACGTGATCATGCACATCTATGAAATGGAAGTTGTCAAAGTAGGAGGCAACAATGTTGCAGCGAGGTGTTGTGCGTAGATAAGGACGAGTACCGACCCCTTTATCGGCTGAAACCACCACCTCCTGGCGTGTACGTGTTGCAGGAGTACTTGGAAGTGTTTTGCCACAAGTGGACACCAGGTCTTTCCTCTTGCCATCCAACCATCCAAAAGCAAATAACTGGTGGCCCTGCATATTTGCACTGAGGGGAAAATGATCACCCCTTTTGGAAAAGTCATGAGTTCCCATGAATTGCTTTGGATACATTTTATGGGCTGTTTTCACTATGCCAAAAAAGTATGTACCGTGCTGTTTCAAGGCTATTGCTGTGGCTACAGAACTGAATGCACTGTCTGCGATAACAATATGTGCTTTACCATGCCATGGAGCTGACATGCGTAAAGTTACAGCTGTTCCAGAGCCATATTCCTGTTCATAAAGTTTGCTGCACTGACGCAAAGCGCTCAAGACGCATCATTATTGAACTCTTACAGTCTATAAGTGCCTTTAGCTCTACCCCAACACCCTTTGGTTTTCGCTTTATCTTGGTTTTGTGTGGTATGCCATTCAAAGAATAGTCAGCCTCCAGACCCAGCCAGGAACTCATTATTTCATCCAACAGAATAAATGTGCCAGGACTGGCAACTTTTGTTCTGTTGGTATAGAAAGCATCAATGAAGCATTGCACTGGTAGCCAAGGGTTATGCAGTAGTTCCAGATCAGAGAATTTGCCAAACCGCAAGCAAGAAAGAATAGCATCATACCTGTTACGGGACATACCAAACCTTGTGCCAAATGCAGCAGGCAAGCAACAACTTTCAACATGCATCTCAGTCTGCCACAGGTCACGGCCTTGTTCTCCTTGCAAAGGTTATGCCAAACCACTTCTCCATTTCAGTTGAGGTTGTTGGTGGCAGCCCTCCCATCTCCAACAGGAGGGATGTGTTCTGAACACAATCGGGCATATGTCATAAGGAAACAACAACTTCCAAATGGAATAGAAATTTCCAAAATCAGGAACTACTCCATTGGGGAAGTTGATGATAGTATTCTTTGGCTGATCCCTGCATATACGTCCATTGAAATGCATTCTTCTAGTGTCCACTTCAGTCCATGGGCTATCAGAGGATTTGTTGCATCATCCTCTGGAACAGTATTTCCAGTTCCAAGGAGCTGTTGCATACTTGCATCAGGGATGTCATCAAACATTGGTTGGTCTTCTGTACCAGATTCATCGCCGTCATCAATGCTGGTGTCTTGGACTGCTCCCTGAGTATTTCCTTGCTCTCCCTCTTCATCAAAATTAGATGCTGGTAACATCAAAACCTCTAGAGGACGACATGTTGCAGGCAACTGTACTGCATGGAGGTGCCAACTGTATGACAGCTCCAAGTGAGATGGCTGCTTCTAAACCGGCCTCACCTCCACCTGATGTAGAACCATAGAACATTTCTTCAGTAGTATTGTATAGCCTATGCAGTTAATAATAAAGTGCATAGCCCCCACCATATATAGTTTAGAAATTATCTATGCCCCTTCCCACTAGCTCCACTATCACAAAAAGACTTACCTGCAGCAATAAATGCTTGCTTCACTTGTTGCGGTGAATGTGGGAGGAATGCTGGGTCACATTGAATGGCTCTAGAAGTCACTTCTAGTGGTTTAGAATCCTGCGGGTATCAACCTTAGTTAGTTTCCACATGCAAATACGTTGTAATCGATCCTTGCACTGCATGAGGTGCAAAATCTGACTTATATTACACCCTCGAATAGGACATGGTACTTGGAAATTGTGCCTTCAGCAACCACTTTCTGAATGACCCCTTTTCTGTTCATAATTTTTTTGATCTTACCTAAAATGTGGTCATTTTGCTTTAGAGGTTTTTTGATGGCATCTTTGAGAGTATGTAACTACCTGCGCACCGTTTTCAATACTACTTGTCGTCCGTAAAATTTGGTAGTAACATTAATAGTACAACGTACACTGTATATGTACTAGTACTATATGTAGTACTATAAAACGTTGAAAAAACTTACGTCTAGCTACATGCATGTACATGTACTACGAAAAGTGGGAGGGACTGATTTATACATGAACATGTATTGATGTATGTGCGCGAGTGGCGTGCATGGATACTAGGCCAGAATTGTATTGTATGGCCCTGAAAATGACTACTGCGTCGCTTTGAACAAAGAACAACCCTCTCCAATCGTACTGTTAGCCAGCCAAGCTTATTTTAGCTCTCAGACACGTATTGAGCCATTTTGCCATTTTGATTTTGGCTAGTCTACATGTATACGCGACAGTCGCGTACATGTCCTTTTAAACATATAGGCCTAAACAGACAGCTGGAAGCTCTCAATCGCCTTTGCTTGAAAAACACGTGCACTAGTCCAGAGAAACAACTATTTTCCTGTATGAACGTTGGCAAAAAAAAAAAAAAAAACGTACCTTCCGTAGCTCGTAATGTACCGCACGGAGCGTAATGGATAGGTCCGCTAGCACGGCTCGTTTTATGAATACCAAAAGGATTTAAGCCTTACTTATCTCGGCCCGATCCTTGTTCTATAAGCCAGTACCAACTAGGTCCCCGAACGGCAAAAACTTTTTTTGCTGTCCACCCGGGTATCCAATTGTACCCCCGGGTGGACATTCAGGACAATAGACATTAAGTACCGAAAAGACAATGTACAATGTATAGCGACCAATGCGGTAAAATTACAAAAACTGTGATCGCTATGACGCCGATCTTCAAATTGTCATATCTTTATTGTCTTTTAAAATCTTCATTCGAAACTTTCAAATCATAAACATAAAATTGTAGACTTACACACAGAATACACATTTGTAGAATGAACATAAATACTTACTGGAATTTCTGCAACACCATAATTTAATAACTAGGTTATGATGCACAATATCAGCTAACACTTTATCTAAAGTTAAGGTATCATCTTAACTTTCGTCTTCCAATTCATGAGCACTCCAATATGATATTATAGTTGTCAACAGAATATGAATTTCACTTAGGAGTTGCACAATACCCTCCCAATCTCTAGTCAAGTTTTTTTTTTAAATGTACTTCAGTATTGTTTTGCACAACTTATACAAATGAATACTTCAATATTCTGACTCTAAGGAATGTTACTCAAGTTCAATATATAAGCTACTGAGGTAGCAGTTTGAGCATACATGTACAACTTTAGAGTGCAGATGCATAACACGTGCTCTTTTATATCTTCATTTATATCATCTTTATAGGCCTAAATAAGTTCTTCTAAGTCCTTGACCAATTTGAAAAGGAATTGAATGTATTATGGCTAGTCATAACTCATAAAGCTACTGATGCTAGAAGTCTAGGTAAACCAACATCTGCGAAACGAACATTGTATGTATTCCCAACTAGACTCGAGTAGCACCATTACAGAAGGCACGCACACGCAATAATGTCCCGCTATTCAATAACGTGGTCTCCAGCAAAAATAAAATATTGCGCATAGTCCAAAAATTCTGAAACTTGCACATTATAACACCAATAGATCAATGAAACTATGCACAGTGTTTAGAAGAAGGTACGGAGAAAGTATCATCAAAAAAAGGCATGATTGCATTACCCGAAGGTAGAATAAATTACATAATTTCACACAAAACAGTGTTTTAAATAAAACAATCACATCTTCTCACAGAGGCTTGATTACACACTAAGAATACCAAATTCTATCTTAATGTGACATGTAATACGATAGTTGTCACACATTCAATGGCGGGCTGAAAATGAGCCATTGCGCATCATCAGATCGTCCTGAAAGTTTCATGGTACATATAGTACAACGTTTTTTGACGATTCAAAGAAGGTACAATTATGGGAAGAAAAAAAATCGCTTCGTTTATTGTATACTCTAATTAGAAAGCAGTACACCTTAACATTCGTATTTCGTATGGGCATAGATAGTATATTGGAAACGAGTCACGTGAGCGCATCACTAGCGCGTTACATTTTTAACACCTCCTGAAAAGTACGAAATCGTTAGTATCTGCCGTTCGGTATGTTTTGGTGTCTTGTTACTTGCTCCTAAGTGCTTCACAGACGTAGGAGAACATCTGTAAGCGTTTTAGGTGGAGAAAATATGACGGGCAAATTCGAAAATCAGAATTTTATTATTTACAGGACGCATCGCACTTGTGCACCGTTTGTGCGCGGGTAGTTGTGCGTATTGATCAGTTCGACGTGTTTTGTTGTTGATTAGTCCTATTTGTATGTACATAGCTACTTTTTTCGTCATTTTCTGATACGTGTCACGCCTCGAGTGTGGATGGAGTCCATTAACTTGTGCACCGTTTGTGCGCGGGCAGTTGTGCCTATTGTTCAGTTCGTCATGTTTTGTTGTTGGTTAGTCCTATTTGTATGTGCATAGCTACTTTTTTCGTCATTTTCTGATACGTGTCACGCACAACATGCATCTCGATCGCGTGTGGATGGAGTCCATTAACTTAATTGTGCACCGTTTATGCGCGCGGGCAGTTATGCGGCTCGTGCCTATTGATCAGTTCGTCGTGTTTTGTTGTTGGTTAGTCCTATCTGTATGCCCATAGCTACGTACTTTTATTGATACGTGTCACGCACAAAATACGCTTCGAGTGTGGATGGAGTCCACTAACTTGTGTATCTTTCATTTCTAGGTGGTAGCATGATACATGTAGCTTGAGAAGGGGTTTTAAGCTTCTTAGAAGGAAGCACTATGCTAGGAGAGATATTTTCAATTCCTTCATGTATCAATACCATTGAATATTCTCCAAAGAGTACCACCAGCCATCACTCATGGTTACTATTTAGTCCCAATTCAGCCAAAACTGACATCTCTTCAATTCAAATCATCTCTAGCAGAATGTCTTCAAAGGAATTGGCTGGATGTTTCACCTCAAACTGAAGCTTCAATAGCCATGCACTGTTGTTGTATTTAAACCAGTACATGTATGCCCTGTAGGATCTATGGTACTTGTACGGAATTCTTATAAGTGCTGTAACGTGGAGAGGAGGTGTTAACTCGTCTTGATTAGCCTCGCTTCCAATCCCCTTACTATACTATCTATGGTATGGGTTATACATGTATACATAACACTGTGCGAAAGAGCGTATACAAACCTCCACGATCGGGGCAAAATTGAAGTTTTATTGTCCTTGAACTATCGAGAACACATTTTCAAAAAGACTTACCTCTCGTAGTCTTCCTAAAAACCAGTCACAAGTTCTGACGTAAATTTTGGGTACGCAGATTTAACATTACGTGAAATGATTTCCAAGTACCTACCGTAACTGAAATCGGTACACTTTTTTCCTACGCCTTTTGCACACTCGAAAAAAGAACGCATTTAGTTGCATTCATCAGGAAATAGCCGAATGCGCACTAAATGTGTCGTGTAGATACACGCATGTTTGCATTACACAAGTGTCTTACCTGTCGAGTGATTCAATGGGGGAGCGGCGGCTCTTCGCTCGTACCCAGACTTACTTACGTTAGCGATTATTAATACATGTACTACAATACTACATATACGTGTACGTACAAGGGCCCAAATCAGTATCAGCCTGTATCCATGTGTTGCTTCATTCAGATTATGGTGGATTAAGTAGGCCTGTACGCATGTTGGCTTTGGCCTCCTCGGAGAACACAGGAGGCTGAATCCATACATGCAAGGTTCAACGGACTACAAAGGACGTACCATTCAGTTCCTGACAAAGTTCGACACTTGGTGCTAATGGTAAAGGAGCATCTACTCTCCTTGACTCCACAAAATGTAGCAGCGACACTCCTCCTACCAGCAATGACAAGATCGCTTTTCTCGCGTAACGTTGGTACCAAAAATCTCTGGCAAAAAAAAAAGTTGGCTTTTAGCACATACAATTATAAGCTAGTACCTTCTAAGTCTTTCAAGATTCAGCTTTGATTTCGACTTTCTATCGGTTGGGAACGTAGATAATTTGCTTCCAATAGGAGAGGTATATCGCGAGTTACCCGCTTTCACGACCTATAACCAGTGGCGTAGCGAGGGGGAGGGGGGGGGGGGGGCAATTGCCCCGGGCGCCGACCTAAGGGGGGCGCCAAAATGCCTAGATGTATGCTATAAATAGCATTGCAATGCGTACCGGATAATAAGCCGAGGAAAGGCTTATGTTAATGCTCTTATGTTTATTGATTAGAAACAGTAAGTCCGTGCAAACTGCTGTTGAAATTGTGATTTTATTTTCGTATAATTGGAGCTGAATTTTGGAACAAGAAATTAAGCAGCAGGGCGCGCAACGATCCTCCAATACATGTAGTGGTTGATTTTAATGTCCCAACTCACATGATGCAGTTAAAATATTAAACTATGGATATCGTTGAGCGGATATACCGTATATCGGTTCAATAACGTGGCGTGCAAGACTACAAGAAAGTCTGGAAGCAGGTTATCTATTATTCTACCTGGTTTTAGCATGTTTCTACGCAATTATGCTATGTTTTGTGACTTTAAAAAAGTGCGAAAGCTGCAAAGCGGCTGGGGCTCCGCCCCAGACCCCGCTTGCTGGGGGTAGGCGTGTCCCGCCACGCCCCCTGTACCTAAATCCTGGATCCGCCCCTGACTTGGCCAAACGCAAGGGGACTCCCCTTGTCCCTCGTATCCATGTATCCGTTGCCAAACGCAAAGGGAAGTAGTCGTATTTGGCCAAACTCGAGGGGGACCGCCCCCCCCCCCCCCCCCCCCCAGTATTTGGATTTGGCCAAACGCAAGGGGGGGGGGGGGGGGGGGGCGCCATTAGTGCATTTTGCCCCCGGGCGCCCAACACCCACTGCCTATAACGCGCCGTGGCAACGAAACTGTAGCATGAGGTAAGCACTGCAAATAGAAAAATGATGCTGGCTTTATTTCGTGTTTTCAAATAGTGACAATAACCAACCTGTTTTGTGCTGGCTCACGTTTTTGTTCAACCTGTCATGGGCGTTGCTAAGGCACTACGTAATCATTTCAATATTTCGGGTAAATAACCACAAAATGTATGGCCGCAAACAGCCGTGTACCGGGGTATATTCCACACAAATTCAGACCTGCCAACTGTGCTTTGATAATTTTGCGGGAGAATGGGCAATTTTAGGGTTGTAATGCGTGAGCATCAAAGATGATAAACTTACCACTTTGGAACTACCTACATTAACATAGCCGCGCACTACTCTATCACAGGTGATGATTAAAAGGCCATTACTTTCAAAAATATAGTTGACGTACAACAAGCAAGTTAACTAAACACACAATCAACATCGGAGTCGTCACGCAAGTCTATGAATCAGGTGCATATCACTCCTACCCTGAGAGATGATTACATGTATTTAACTTAGAGCCTCAATTTTAAACCATTTTCACGACGTTTAATACAGTTTTTACGCAATTTTTGTAACACTCTAAAAGGAATATGTTCTTTTAAAAAAGTCTGCATATACCTCTTACGCCATAAATCTAAAACCACTCAACTATGCAATGACTTGAGCCAATGGTAAACTATCTGTTTGAGATGCAAAAAAAAAAAAGGAATCTGCCTCATAATGCGGGTACATATAGTGAAATCTTCATGCATGTACTCAAAATCCAGCAATTCTTTTTAGAGGGAATTCATCAGAAATTGACTATAATTCCCATGGATGCACATGGATGCAGTCATTTTGCGGTGCTAAAATATTTCTGCAAAGACATAGACGGATATGCGTGAGAAAGGATATGGCTAGCGTGAGTGTGTGAGAGTGTCTCAGTGTAAATGCATGAGTCTCCCGCGAAATGCGTGAGAGTTGGCAGGTCTGTAAATTCGATGCGATGTAATCTTGAATCAAACTATACTAAGCAATGTTTTAGTAATTCTGCATCACAAGAGGTCTGTGTCACATGCGCATCTGTGCATATGACATCGTCTTGACCCCACCCCCTCTGAGAACCGCGCATGGCTGTCACACCTGTGAAAGTGACAAAGTTCAACCTTAATTGTGACCAAACTAAGCGATGTTCTAGGAATCCTGCACACAGTAGCATCTCCGGGGGTCTGTTCACACATCTGTGAATGTGTCGTGGTTGTGACCCACCCCCTCTGAGGACCATGGCTATGTCACACCTGTGAGAGTGACAGGGTGACCAAACTAAGCAGTGTTTGAGGAATCCTGCTCCACAACAGCATCTCCTCAGGTCTGTGTCACACATCTGTGCATGTGTCATGGTTATGACCCACCCCATCTGAGGACCATGGCTATGTCACACCTGTGAAAGTGACAATGTTCAACCTTGTGACCAAAGTAAGCGAAGTTCTAGGAATCCTGCACCAAAATAGCTTCTCCTGAGGTCTGTGTCACACACCTGTGCATTTTTTTCAGGATGTATAAGCTGGGATCTTTATACACGTAGGCTGCAGGCATGTGGTGAAGTGACATTTTTCTTTGCATTGCACCAGAGTTGCAATTTCTTCAGATAAAAAGAGTAAGTCCAAATCGGTATGTCTGGGGATAAAGTTTTGATTCGAAAATTACCTATACTGTAATGAATGTTATAACTGTTAATTGTTTGTGCTTATTCATGAAGATGGTTTAGGTGGTGTCAATTTCTCATCATGACTTACAGCTTTCACCTGTATTTCACATGCAGAGAAGCTGATGTGCAAGAGATGATGATGGGTATAGTTTAAAGTTAAGAATTGATATATTATTTTGTACCACTAACAGTGTTGGACATCTCCAGACAAGTTAACAAGGTGCATTAAAACGCAACATTTAGGTGTTGGATGAATGCTGCTTTGCAGGCTCTTGCTGCAAAACCTTTGCATTTGATGCTGAAGGGTATAAGCCACACATAAAAACAGATCCTGTGCCCACTTACATATAATAACCATACAGCAGCAATGGATGCACAGAATTTCACTTCAGTTCAGAAGGCATTTGTCAGTCTTATGGATGAACTTGAACCACGTTCTGTTCATACTTGCAATATGCCACAAGCCTAGCTGTAAGAAATTGATATTTCATAATGAATGAATACTTAGTAGTATAATGTAGCATGTGCTGCAAAAAGAGAAAGCATACTCTCTTAACTGTGGATTGCAAAATGACTGTGTCGATGGTATAATAGCAGTGCTTGAAGTATACTGTTATCAGGATGATCAGAAGTTATTCATAATATAATACATCCTTGTCAAGTGCTTTAGGATTAACTTATGGCACACAGCAAACAACTTTATGAAAGAACTCACAACACCTGAAGATAAAATGGCTACATGCTGTTCACAGGTGAAAAAACATGTAATGCATCATTTAAAAGCAGATGGTGCATGATTATTCAAGTTGGACTGTGATCTCATTCAGTGCTGACGGTCAACTAGTGGATATTACAATACTGAACACCTGGCTTGATACTTTACTGGTGTACTCAAAAGTATAGCATGCAAAAATATAAATGCAAGCTAATATGGAAATTGCTTTATGATATCATGTAATGGATTTTGTGAGGCCTGCATGCCACAAGCAATAATTGTCATTTCCTAGCATACTGATTTTGTATTGCAGTAGAGTTCAATTCAATATTCCAGCCAGAAAAAAATTTAAAAGAGAATTAGAGTTCCAAGGTTTTGTTATTTTTAAAATTAACTATAACATTTCCTGGGCTTATACAATCTTGCACATTCAAGTTCTAAGTAAAGCCATCTCTAACAGTTATGTGCACTCCTTTTTCAGATCCACACATACAAAGGCACCAAAATGAGAAGCTATTGTGGTGCAGGATTACTAGAACATCGCCTAGTTTGGCCACCCTGTCACATAGCCACGATCCTCAGAGGGGGTGGGTCACAACCATGACACATGCACAGATGTGTGGCACAGACCTCAGGAGATGCTATTGTGGTGCAGGATTCCTAGAACATCTATTAGTTTGGTCACAAGGTTGCACTTTGTCAGGTGTGACATAGCCACGGTCCTCAGATGGGGTGGGTCAAGACCATGACACATGCACAGATGTGTGACACAGACCTCAGGTAATGCTACTGTGAATTTCCAGAACATCGCTTAGTTTGCTCACAAGGTAGCACTTGTCACTCTCAAAGGTGTGACATAGCCACGGTCCTCAGAGGGGGTGGGTCATGACCATGACATATGCACAGATGTGTGACACAGACCTCAGGAGATGCTATTGTGGTCATCGCTTAGTTTGGTCACAAGTTAAAGTTACAGGTGTGACATAGCCACGGTACTCAGAGGGGGTGGTTCAAGACTATGACACATGTGACACATATCTCTGGAGATGCTATTGCGGTGCAGGATTACTAGAATATCGCTTATTTGGTTCACGATAAAAGACGGATTACTATACCATCGCATCGTTCAAAATTAGATCAATAATTGATATTCTTTGCAATCCGAGCCGCACGGCATGTTTTTGGGGTGCTGAGGAATGTGGTGCCAACTCCCATGCAGTGACCTGAAGACGGTGAAATGGCCGCATGTGATCGTTGTCATAAGCAGTGTGACAGCATTCCAGATCAAGATCTAGATATGGTCTGGCTTCAGAACTGATCAAACATGGTATTGTGGTGACTGCTGCATTGTATGGATGACTTAATTTGCTTGCTTTTTGACATTGATGACAAAAATTGCTGTCGCTCATTTAATTGACTTCTGGCATCATTTAAGTATGCACATATACATGCCTGACATATTTAGAGAGGTAAATCCATTAACTGTGCATTTATTGATCAGCGTAATTAAAAAATTTGCCATTTCAACATTCAATTGAATAAATCACGCGAAAAAGAAAGGCGCAATCCTTTGGGAATGTTTGGGGGAACATTTATGCCGAGGAGAAATGGGGGGACATTTTCTCCTAGGCACAAATGTCCCCCCAGACATTCTTTCCTAGGAACCATGCATTGTCCGAGGGGACAGTGGTACCTAGAAAAAATTGTCCGGGGGACAGCCATGCCTAGGAAAAAAATGTCCGGGGGACAGTGAAAGGGGGGGACAGAATTTCCTATGACACTGGCACTGGAATTGGACCAGTATCCACTACCCTAGCTGCTGCTATAGGCTGCAAGTCTGCAACGACGCATGGGCCCTAGCCATGCTACTGTCAGCTTGCCAATATGACATATACTGTATAGACAATCGGAGTGTCACAGGAATGCGGATGCTACCCATTGTTGGTACTCCTGTGGGTGTGGAAGGCACTACTGACGCAGGGGTATATACATACCCACATGCATGTAATGCAATGCAGTATTTAGTAGTTGTAATTTTGGCACGAATTCCACGCATAGCACTAAGTATTGACTTCATTCCTGTTTTAGGATGACACACCTGTGCATGAAGTACACATATTCAGATACCATGGCATAAGGTGCAGTCAGCGGCGAATCTACCATGATTCATCCATATCATATGCCTGTGAACCCCCCCCCCCCCCCACACACACACACACACACACATGCACAAACAAACACAGACACCCTGGCCTATAGCTGCCATTTAAATATTGATCGTCTGTATCTACGTAGCTTGTAACGTTCTTTCCAGTCATGAGTTCCAATTGGTGCCCGTTGTTTGCTGTTGTGTCAGTTCTGAGTTGTTTCCGTTATTTCAGTTTCCGCGTAATACGCGTATACTCTACGTTGCCTGCATGTTGTTTCAGTCAGTTCCTCGAAACATGTTGTTTCCACTGGGACCCTATAGGATAGACGCACCCATAGAATTAGGAAATCTCCGGAGCATTGGGGATCCCCAGCCCCAAATCTACGTAGATTTAAGGACCCCGTCCCTATAAATCTACGTATACCCCTCGTAGAAATAGGGACCCCCATCTAATATACATGTAAAAACGGTATCGATTTTGATATAGCCAGCACAAGGCGTGCAGACGGTCATCAGAGTTTTTTTTTTTTTTTTTTTTTAACGTATAGGCGTTATTCTACTGACTGAGAGGGAACTTAGGCTCCAGCCGCCCAGGTTCATGCAGCAGCTAGGTCGATGGCATCGCACATGTACTCGCGTCACCTTGCAGTTGTGAACTTGTGATGACCTAGTTGGGCGTAGCCCGACCTTCGCGTATTGGCGGAAGGTCGGGCTACGCCCAACTAGTGATGACCGTGCACCTTTATATATGCCTGTTACCTACTTAACGCTTGTTTTGATTTAGAAAAGGAAGAGGGATACACGCCTTGTAGAAGACATTGGTGCATATCTCAGTTTAAAAGTAAACCGCCCGTCTTTGATCCTATCGTCACTAAATGTAGGTGTATACCGTGTACTGCCAGTACACACGGCTAGCGCAATAGCAACGTTCAACTGATAGATACCAATTTAATTAACTTATACACACAGCCGGCCGGGCCGCACACACTAAATGTGTCCTTATACACAAAGTCAGTATGCATGGCCCAGGCAGCGGCCATCAGATAAACGATGGACACAAAAGAAAGTAGCCTCTTCGACGGTGCTGGGCCTCCAACGAATGGAATTAATCAACACCTCGACTCAGGGTATTGAGTCTGTTGATCTTGCATTAGCTGCGTAATACAAGAAGAACCGCATCCCATGCATGCAGTCCTCCACAAGTATATAATTTATAAGGGTCCCCTTTAAGTTTTCTATGTAAGGGTACGTCCCCTATTCTACCTGACACCGGCACTCAGTAGCTGTTTAATGAAATCTCACGTGATTGATTAATAATGATAACTTACTAAACTTAGCTAGGGTCAACTATCGGTAAGGTTGTGAGCTTATCGACAATTAATAGCTTACAGCGCTGTCCTATATATTTCCTGGTGGTGGCCGCGAGAACCCCCCCCCCCCCCCCCCCCCCCCCCTCCCCCTGCCTACAATCCGCTTTGCAGAAATTTCATGCGTTGAAGACTTTGACATGCCAAGATCAGTCGCATGCAGTTGTCAAGCCATGACAAGGTCGAGTCTTGTCAAGACATTGCAAAGTTATTTATCATATTTAAAAGGGTAGTATTAATATGAAATCGGCAGAATGCTATCCTTTATAAAATATAAAAAAATCTTAATACAAATAAAATTGGTGATGTAGGATTTGTAGTCAGCAATTGAGTAAAAAGTAAGGAAACAAGGAATTACGGAATTTATACATAATGTATAAATATTACAGACCTACATTTAGCACAGAATTTCAGCAGGTAGATTTGATGAATAATGTAGCGTCTGTATAATAATATTTATACATTAATGAATGTTCCTTGTATCCTTACTTTTTACTCAATTGCTGCATGCCTACAAATCCTGCATCACCGATTTTATTTTTGAGCCTCTGCAGATCATATTTTTAATTTAGCCTTTTTATAGATGGTCATGTCTGTCTGTCATGAATGAAACAAATTCAAGCGACGTCGTAAAAAAAATCTTCACGCAATGCATAGCGCATCTGATACAAGCGCTATAATCTATGCCATGCCCATGGACCCGGGGCCGCTACTACACCGTTGTTATTTTATGGACGAAGTGTCCACCCCAATATGAAGCAACGTACCCCGCCAATAGGCTCATACAATCTCAACTATATAGGGGGTATAAAAGATGCTTGCTGAAGTAACAGTGGCATCTTTCCAGTTACAAAACCCTGTAGTGTGTTGAGGCACAAAAAGGTTTGTCACTTACTAAGCATGGCCATATTATT
Organism: Spongilla lacustris; assembly: GCA_949361645.1. Lineage (NCBI taxonomy): Eukaryota > Metazoa > Porifera > Demospongiae > Spongillida > Spongillidae > Spongilla > Spongilla lacustris. The sequence continues at coordinate 4,595,135 of OX442429.1, read as the reverse complement.
AAGCTATGCTCATACTGATAGTTATACCATAGATGATAGAGTAGGTTACTACATGTATACAGTAACACTTGTACAAATGGACTTCATTCTGCATGCCTGACGCATGCAAGTGCCATGCAGGGTGAGAACATCACATCCTGCATGTCTTTGGCTGCAAAGAAACTCAATACTGAAATAGGAGCGATTATATGAGCGATCCGAGAGGGTACAAACGTTAGCCAGGGGCGTATCTATAGGAATATGGAAAGGTGTGTAATTTACAGTTAGAGCTAGGCGCCGCCCCGGGGAGGGTGCGGGAGGGGGGCACCCCTCCCGCCCAGCTACGGCCGGGTATGGGGGAGCGCTGCATGTATAAGCTCCCCAAGCTAACGCGTTTTGCGTTGTAAAAGCTCCGAAAACTACGCAAAAAAGCA